>CAUEHI010000460.1:0-18578 GCA_958507055.1 Crioceris asparagi
CAAGTTAAGAGCTAAAAATTAGAAATAATCTTGTTTTCAGATTTCAAGATTTTGTTCAATTTATTCACTTTTATGTGTGGATTAGACATATTATAGCTTATTTAGTCATAAAATGTTGAAAACAGATATTTTAGACCAAGTTAAGAGCTAAAAATTAGAAATAATCTTGTTTTCAGATTTCAAGTTTTGTTCAATTTATATGTGTGGATTAGACATATTATAGCTTATTTAGTCATAAAATGTTGAAAACAGATATTTTAGACCAAGTTAAGAGCTAAAAATTAGAAATAATCTTGTTTTCAGATTTCAAGTTTTTGTTCAATTTATTCACTTTTATGTGTGGATTAGACATATTATAGCTTATTTAGTCATAAAATGTTGAAAACAGATATTTAGACCAAGTTAAGAGCTAAAAATTAGAAATAATCTTGTTTTCAGATTTCAAGTTTTTGTTCAATTTATTCACTTTTATGTGTGGATTAGACATATTATAGCTTATTTAGTCATAAAATGTTGAAAACAGATATTTTAGACCAAGTTAAGAGCTAAAAATTAGAAATAATCTTGTTTTCAGATTTCAAGTTTATTTTCAATTTATCTGCACTTTTATGTGTGGATTGTACATATTATAGCTTATTTAGTCATAAAATGTTGAAAAACAGATATTTTAGACCAAGTTAAGAGCTAAAAATTAGCAATAATCTTGTTTTCAGATTTCAAGTTTCTTTTCAATTTCTGCACTTTTATGTGTGGATTGTACATATTATAGCTTATTTAGTCATAAAATGTTGAAAACAGATATTTTTAGACCAAGTTAAGAGCTAAAAATTAGAAATAATCTTGTTTTCAGATTTCAAGATTTTGTTCAATTTATTCACTTTTATGTGTGGATTAGACATATTATAGCTTATTTAGTCATAAAATGTTGAAAACAGATATTTTAGACCAAGTTAAGAGCTAAAAATTAGAAATAATCTTGTTTTCAGATTTCAAGTTTTGTTCAATTTATTCACTTTTATGTGTGGATTAGACATATTATAGCTTATTTAGTCATAAAATGTTGAAAACAGATATTTTAGACCAAGTTAAGAGCTAAAAATTAGAAATAATCTTGTTTTCCAGATTTCAAGTTTTCTTTTCAATTTCTGCACTTTTATGTGTGGATTGTACATATTATAGCTTATTTAGTCATAAAATGTTGAAAACAGATATTTTAGACCAAGTTAAGAGCTAAAAATTAGAAATAATCTTGTTTTCCAGATTTCAAGATTTTGTTCAATTTATTCACTTTTATGTGTGGATTAGACATATTATAGCTTATTTAGTCATAAAATGTTGAAAACAGATATTTTAGACCAAGTTAAGAGCTAAAAATTAGAAATAATCTTGTTTTTCCAGATTTCAAGTTTCTTTTCAATTTCTGCACTTTTATGTGTGGATTGTACATATTATAGCTTATTTAGTCATAAAATGTTGAAAACAGATATTTTAGACCAAGTTAAGAGCTAAAAATTAGAAATAATCTTGTTTTCAGATTTCAAGATTTTGTTCAATTTATTCACTTTTATGTGTGGATTAGACATATTATAGCTTATTTAGTCATAAAATGTTGAAAACAGATATTTTAGACCAAGTTAAGAGCTAAAAATTAGAAATAATCTTGTTTTCAGATTTCAAGTTTTTGTTCAATTTATTCACTTTTATGTGTGGATAAGACATATTATAGCTTATTTAGTCATAAAATGTTGAAAACAGATATTTTAGACCAAGTTAAGAGCTAAAAATTAGAAATAATCTTGTTTTCAGATTTCAAGATTTTGTTCAATTTATTCACTTTTATGTGTGGATTAGACATATTATAGCTTATTTAGTCATAAAATATTGAAAACAGATATTTTAGACCAAGTTAAGAGCTAAAAATTAAAAATAATCTTGTTTTCAGATTTCAAGTTTTTGTTCAATTTATTCACTTTTATGTGTGGATTAGACATATTATAGCTTATTTAGTCATAAAATGTTGAAAACAGATATTTTAGACCAAGTTAAGAGCTAAAAATTAGAAATAATCTTGTTTTCAGATTTCAAGTTTCTTTTCAATTTCTGCACTTTTATGTGTGGATTGTACATATTATAGCTTATTTAGTCATAAAATGTTGAAAACAGATATTTTAGACCAAGTTAAGAGCTAAAAATTAGAAATAATCTTGTATTCAGATTTCAAGATTTTGTTCAATTTATTCACTTTTATGTGTGGATTAGACATATTATAGCTTATTTAGTCATAAAATGTTGAAAATAGATATTTTAGACCAAGTTAAGAGCTAAAAATTAGAAATAATCTTGTTTTCAGATTTCAAGTTTTTGTTCAATTTATTCACGTTTATGTGTGGATTAGACATATTATAGCTTATTTAGTCATAAAATGATGAAAACAGATATTTTAGACCAAGTTAAGAGCTAAAAATTAGAAATAATCTTGTTTTCAGATTTCAAGTTTCTTTTCAATTTCAGCACTTTTATGTGTGGATTGTACATATTATAGCTTATTTAGTCATAAAATATTGAAAACAGATATTTTAGACCAAGTTAAGAGCTAAAAATTAGAAATAATCTTGTCTTCAGATTTCAAGATTTTGTTCAATTTATTCACTTTTATGTGTGGATTAGACATATTATAGCTTATTTAGTCATAAAATGTTGAAAACAGATATTTTAGACCAAGTTAAGAGCTAAAAATTAGAAATAATCTTGTTTTCAGATTTCAAGTTTTTGTTCAATTTATTCACTTTTATGTGTGGATTAGACATATTATAGCTTATTTAGTCATAAAATGTTGAAAACAGATATTTTAGACCAAGTTAAGAGCTAAAAATTAGAAATAATCTTGTTTTCAGATTTCAAGTTTCTTTTCAATTTCTGCACTTTTATGTGTGGATTGTACATATTATAGCTTATTTAGTCATAAAATGTTGAAAACAGATATTTTAGACCAAGTTAAGAGCTAAAAATTAGAAATAATCTTGTTTTCAGATTTCAAGATTTTGTTCAATTTATTTACTTTTATGTGTGGATTAGACATATTATAGCTTATTTAGTCATAAAATGTTGAAAACAGATATTTTAGACCAAGTTAAGAGCTAAAAATTAGAAATAATCTTGTTTTCAGATTTCAAGTTTTTGTTCAATTTATTCACTTTTATGTGTGGATTAGACATGTTATAGCTTATTTAGTCATAAAATGTTGAAAACAGATATTTTAGACCAAGTTAAGAGCTAAAAATTAGAAATAATCTTGTTTTTAGATTTCAAGTTTCTTTTCAATTTCTGCACTTTTATGTGTGGATTGTACATATTATAGCTTATTTAGTCATAAAATGTTGAAAACAGATATTTTAGACCAAGTTAAGAGCTAAAAATTAGAAATAATCTTGTTTTCAGATTTCAAGATTTTGTTCAATTTATTCACTTTTATGTGTGGATTAGACATATTATAGCTAATTTAGTCATAAAATGTTGAAAACAGATATTTTAGACCAAGTTAAGAGCTAAAAATTAGAAATAATCTTGTTTTCAGATTTCAAGTTTCTTTTCAATTTCTGCACTTTTATGTGTGGATTGTACATATTATAGCTTATTTAGTCATAAAATGTTGAAAACAGATATTTTAGACCAAGTTAAGAGCTAAAAATTAGAAATAATCTTGTTTTCAGATTTCAAGATTTTGTTCAATTTATTCACTTTTATGTGTGGATTAGACATATTATAGCTTATTTAGTCATAAAATGTTGAAAACAGATATTTTAGACCAAGTTAAGAGCTAAAAATTAGAAATAATCTTGTTTTCAGATTTCAAGTTTCTTTTCAATTTCTGCACTTTTATGTGAGGATTGTACATATTATAGCTTATTTAGTCATAAAATGTTGAAAACAGATATTTTAGACCAAGATAAGAGCTAAAAATTAGAAATAATCTTGTTTTCAGATCTCAAGATTTTGTTCAATTTATTCACTTTTATGTGTGGATTAGACATATTATAGCTTATTTAGTCATAAAATGTTGAAAACAGATATTTTAGACCAAGTTAAGAGCTAAAAATTAGAAATAATCTTGTTTTCAGATTTCAAGTTTTTGTTCAATTTATTCACTTTTATGTGTGGATTAGACATATTATAGCTTATTTAGTCATAAAATGTTGAAAACAGATATTTTAGACCAAGTTAAGAGCTAAAAATTAGAAATAATCTTGTTTTCAGATTTCAAGTTTCTTTTCAATTTCTGCACTTTTATGTGTGGATTGTACATATTATAGCTTATTTAGTCATAAAATGTTGAAAACAGATATTTTAGACCAAGTTAAGAGCTAAAAATTAGAAATAATCTTGTTTTCAGATTTCAAGATTTTGTTCAATTTATTCACTTTTATGTGTGGATTAGACATATTATAGCTTATTTAGTCATAAAATGTTGAAAACAGATATTTTAGACCAAGTTATGAGCTAAAAATTAGAAATAATCTTGTTTTCAGATTTCAAGTTTTTGTTCAATTTATTCACTTTTATGTGTGGATTAGACATATTATAGCTTATTTAGTCATAAAATGTTGAAAACAGATATTTTAGACCAAGTTAAGAGCTAAAAATTAGAAATAATCTTGTTTTCAGATTTCAAGTTTCTTTTCAATTTCTGCACTACTATGTGTGGATTGTACATATTATAGCTTATTTAGTCATAAAATGTTGAAAACAGATATTTTAGACCAAGTTAAGAGCTAAAAATTAGAAATAATCTTGTTTTCAGATTTCAAGATTTTGTTCAATTCTTATTTAGTCATAAAATGTTGAAAACAGATATTTTAGACCAAGTTAAGAGCTAAAAATTAGAAATAATCTTGTTTTCAGATTTCAAGATTTTGTTCAATTTATTCACTTTTATGTGTGGATTAGACATATTATAGCTTATTTAGTCATAAAATGTTGAAAACAGATATTTTAGACCAAGTTAAGAGCTAAAAATTAGAAATAATCTTGTTTTCAGATTTCAAGTTTTTGTTCAATTTATTCACTTTTATGTGTGGATTAGACATATTATAGCTTATTTAGTCATAAAATGTTGAAAACAGATATTTTAGACCAAGTTAAGAGCTAAAAATTAGAAATAATCTTGTTTTCATATTTCAAGTTTTTGTTCAATTTATTCACTTTTATGTGTGGATTAGACATATTATAGCTTATTTAGTCATAAAATGTTGAAAACAGATATTTTAGACCAAGTTAAGAGCTAAAAATTAGAAATAATCTTGTTTTCAGATTTCAAGTTTCTTTTCAATTTCTGCACTTTTATGTGTGGATTGTACATATTATAGCTTGTTTAGTCATAAAATGTTGAAAACAGATATTTTAGACCAAGTTAAGAGCTAAAAATTAGAAATAATCTTGTTTTCAGATTTCAAGATTTTGTTCAATTTATTCACTTTTATGTGTGGATTAGACATATTATAGCTTATTTAGTCATAAAATGTTGAAAACAGATATTTTAGACCAAGTTAAGAGCTAAAAATTAGAAATAATCTTGTTTTCAGATTTCAAGTTTTTGTTCAATTTATTCACTTTTATGTGTGGATTAGACATATTATAGCTTATTTAGTCATAAAATGTTGAAAACAGATATTTTAGACCAAGTTAAGAGCTAAAAATTAGAAATAATCTTGTTTTCAGATTTCAAGTTTCTTTTCAATTTCTGCACTTTTATGTGTGGATTGTACATATTATAGTTTATTTAGTCATAAAATGTTGAAAACAGATATTTTAGACCAAGTTAAGAGCTAAAAATTAGAAATAATCTTGTTTTCAGATTTCAAGATTTTGTTCAATTCTTATTTAGTCATAAAATTTTGAAAACAGATATTTTAGAGCAAGTTAAGAGCTAAAAATTAGAAATAATCTTGTTTTCAGATTTCAAGATTTTGTTCAATTTATTCACTTTTATGTGTGGATTAGACATATTATAGCTTATTTAGTCATAAAATGTTGAAAACAGATATTTTAGACCAAGTTAAGAGCTAAAAATTTGAAATAATCTTGTTTTCAGATTTCAAGTTTTTGTTCAATTTATTCACTTTTATGTGTGGATTAGACATATTATAGCTTATTTAGTCATAAAATGTTGAAAACAGATATTTTAGACCAAGTTAAGAGCTAAAAATTAGAAATAATCTTGTTTTCAGATTTCAAGTTTTTGTTCAATTTATTCACTTTTATGTGTGGATTAGACATATTATAGCTTATTTAGTCATAAAATGTTGAAAACAGATATTTTAGACCAAGTTAAGAGCTAAAAATTAGAAATAATCTTGTTTTCAGATTTCAAGTTTCTTTTCAATTTCTGCACTTTTATGTGTGGATTGTACATATTATAGCTTATTTAGTCATAAAATGTTGAAAACAGATATTTTAGACCAAGTTAAGAGCTAAAAATTAGAAATAATCTTGTTTTCAGATTTCAAGATTTTGTTCAATTTATTCACTTTTATGTGTGGATTAGACATATTATAGCTTATTTAGTCATAAAATGTTGAAAACAGATATTTTAGACCAAGTTAAGAGCTAAAAATTAGAAATAATCTTGTTTTCAGATTTCAAGTTTCTTTTCAATTTCTGCACTTTTATGTGTGGATTGTACATATTATAGCTTATTTAGTCATAAAATGTTGAAAACAGATATTTTAGACCAAGTTAAGAGCTAAAAATTAGAAATAATCTTGTTTTCAGATTTCAAGATTTTGTTCAATTTATTCACTTTTATGTGTGGATTAGACATATTATAGCTTATTTAGTCATAAAATGTTGAAAACAGATATTTTAGACCAAGTTAAGAGCTAAAAATTAGAAATAATCTTGTTTTCAGATTTCAAGTTTCTTTTCAATTTCTGCACTTTTATGTGTGGATTGTACATATTATAGCTTATTTAGTCATAAAATGTTGAAAACAGATATTTTAGACCAAGTTAAGAGCTAAAAATTAGAAATAATCTTGTTTTCAGATTTCAAGATTTTGTTCAATTTATTCACTTTTATGTGTGGATTAGACATATTATAGCTTATTTAGTCATAAAATGTTGAAAACAGATATTTTAGACCAAGTTAAGAGCTAAAAATTAGAAATAATCTTGTTTTCAGATTTCAAGTTTTTGTTCAATTTATTCACTTTTATGTGTGGATAAGACATATTATAGCTTATTTAGTCATAAAATGTTGAAAACAGATATTTTAGACCAAGTTAAGAGCTAAAAATTAGAAATAATCTTGTTTTCAGATTTCAAGATTTTGTTCAATTTATTCACTTTTATGTGTGGATTAGACATATTATAGCTTATTTAGTCATAAAATATTGAAAACAGATATTTTAGACCAAGTTAAGAGCTAAAAATTAAAAATAATCTTGTTTTCAGATTTCAAGTTTTTGTTCAATTTATTCACTTTTATGTGTGGATTAGACATATTATAGCTTATTTAGTCATAAAATGTTGAAAACAGATATTTTAGACCAAGTTAAGAGCTAAAAATTAGAAATAATCTTGTTTTCAGATTTCAAGTTTCTTTTCAATTTCTGCACTTTTATGTGTGGATTGTACATATTATAGCTTATTTAGTCATAAAATGTTGAAAACAGATATTTTAGACCAAGTTAAGAGCTAAAAATTAGAAATAATCTTGTATTCAGATTTCAAGATTTTGTTCAATTTATTCACTTTTATGTGTGGATTAGACATATTATAGCTTATTTAGTCATAAAATGTTGAAAATAGATATTTTAGACCAAGTTAAGAGCTAAAAATTAGAAATAATCTTGTTTTCAGATTTCAAGTTTTTGTTCAATTTATTCACGTTTATGTGTGGATTAGACATATTATAGCTTATTTAGTCATAAAATGATGAAAACAGATATTTTAGACCAAGTTAAGAGCTAAAAATTAGAAATAATCTTGTTTTCAGATTTCAAGTTTCTTTTCAATTTCAGCACTTTTATGTGTGGATTGTACATATTATAGCTTATTTAGTCATAAAATATTGAAAACAGATATTCTAGACCAAGTTAAGAGCTAAAAATTAGAAATAATCTTGTCTTCAGATTTCAAGATTTTGTTCAATTTATTCACTTTTATGTGTGGATTAGACATATTATAGCTTATTTAGTCATAAAATGTTGAAAACAGATATTTTAGACCAAGTTAAGAGCTAAAAATTAGAAATAATCTTGTTTTCAGATTTCAAGTTTTTGTTCAATTTATTCACTTTTATGTGTGGATTAGACATATTATAGCTTATTTAGTCATAAAATGTTGAAAACAGATATTTTAGACCAAGTTAAGAGCTAAAAATTAGAAATAATCTTGTTTTCAGATTTCAAGTTTCTTTTCAATTTCTGCACTTTTATGTGTGGATTGTACATATTATAGCTTATTTAGTCATAAAATGTTGAAAACAGATATTTTAGACCAAGTTAAGAGCTAAAAATTAGAAATAATCTTGTTTTCAGATTTCAAGATTTTGTTCAATTTATTTACTTTTATGTGTGGATTAGACATATTATAGCTTATTTAGTCATAAAATGTTGAAAACAGATATTTTAGACCAAGTTAAGAGCTAAAAATTAGAAATAATCTTGTTTTCAGATTTCAAGTTTTTGTTCAATTTATTCACTTTTATGTGTGGATTAGACATGTTATAGCTTATTTAGTCATAAAATGTTGAAAACAGATATTTTAGACCAAGTTAAGAGCTAAAAATTAGAAATAATCTTGTTTTTAGATTTCAAGTTTCTTTTCAATTTCTGCACTTTTATGTGTGGATTGTACATATTATAGCTTATTTAGTCATAAAATGTTGAAAACAGATATTTTAGACCAAGTTAAGAGCTAAAAATTAGAAATAATCTTGTTTTCAGATTTCAAGATTTTGTTCAATTTATTCACTTTTATGTGTGGATTAGACATATTATAGCTAATTTAGTCATAAAATGTTGAAAACAGATATTTTAGACCAAGTTAAGAGCTAAAAATTAGAAATAATCTTGTTTTCAGATTTCAAGTTTCTTTTCAATTTCTGCACTTTTATGTGTGGATTGTACATATTATAGCTTATTTAGTCATAAAATGTTGAAAACAGATATTTTAGACCAAGTTAAGAGCTAAAAATTAGAAATAATCTTGTTTTCAGATTTCAAGATTTTGTTCAATTTATTCACTTTTATGTGTGGATTAGACATATTATAGCTTATTTAGTCATAAAATGTTGAAAACAGATATTTTAGACCAAGTTAAGAGCTAAAAATTAGAAATAATCTTGTTTTCAGATTTCAAGTTTCTTTTCAATTTCTGCACTTTTATGTGAGGATTGTACATATTATAGCTTATTTAGTCATAAAATGTTGAAAACAGATATTTTAGACCAAGATAAGAGCTAAAAATTAGAAATAATCTTGTTTTCAGATCTCAAGATTTTGTTCAATTTATTCACTTTTATGTGTGGATTAGACATATTATAGCTTATTTAGTCATAAAATGTTGAAAACAGATATTTTAGACCAAGTTAAGAGCTAAAAATTAGAAATAATCTTGTTTTCAGATTTCAAGTTTTTGTTCAATTTATTCACTTTTATGTGTGGATTAGACATATTATAGCTTATTTAGTCATAAAATGTTGAAAACAGATATTTTAGACCAAGTTAAGAGCTAAAAATTAGAAATAATCTTGTTTTCAGATTTCAAGTTTCTTTTCAATTTCTGCACTTTTATGTGTGGATTGTACATATTATAGCTTATTTAGTCATAAAATGTTGAAAACAGATATTTTAGACCAAGTTAAGAGCTAAAAATTAGAAATAATCTTGTTTTCAGATTTCAAGATTTTGTTCAATTTATTCACTTTTATGTGTGGATTAGACATATTATAGCTTATTTAGTCATAAAATGTTGAAAACAGATATTTTAGACCAAGTTATGAGCTAAAAATTAGAAATAATCTTGTTTTCAGATTTCAAGTTTTTGTTCAATTTATTCACTTTTATGTGTGGATTAGACATATTATAGCTTATTTAGTCATAAAATGTTGAAAACAGATATTTTAGACCAAGTTAAGAGCTAAAAATTAGAAATAATCTTGTTTTCAGATTTCAAGTTTCTTTTCAATTTCTGCACTACTATGTGTGGATTGTACATATTATAGCTTATTTAGTCATAAAATGTTGAAAACAGATATTTTAGACCAAGTTAAGAGCTAAAAATTAGAAATAATCTTGTTTTCAGATTTCAAGATTTTGTTCAATTCTTATTTAGTCATAAAATGTTGAAAACAGATATTTTAGACCAAGTTAAGAGCTAAAAATTAGAAATAATCTTGTTTTCAGATTTCAAGATTTTGTTCAATTTATTCACTTTTATGTGTGGATTAGACATATTATAGCTTATTTAGTCATAAAATGTTGAAAACAGATATTTTAGACCAAGTTAAGAGCTAAAAATTAGAAATAATCTTGTTTTCAGATTTCAAGTTTTTGTTCAATTTATTCACTTTTATGTGTGGATTAGACATATTATAGCTTATTTAGTCATAAAATGTTGAAAACAGATATTTTAGACCAAGTTAAGAGCTAAAAATTAGAAATAATCTTGTTTTCATATTTCAAGTTTTTGTTCAATTTATTCACTTTTATGTGTGGATTAGACATATTATAGCTTATTTAGTCATAAAATGTTGAAAACAGATATTTTAGACCAAGTTAAGAGCTAAAAATTAGAAATAATCTTGTTTTCAGATTTCAAGTTTCTTTTCAATTTCTGCACTTTTATGTGTGGATTGTACATATTATAGCTTGTTTAGTCATAAAATGTTGAAAACAGATATTTTAGACCAAGTTAAGAGCTAAAAATTAGAAATAATCTTGTTTTCAGATTTCAAGATTTTGTTCAATTTATTCACTTTTATGTGTGGATTAGACATATTATAGCTTATTTAGTCATAAAATGTTGAAAACAGATATTTTAGACCAAGTTAAGAGCTAAAAATTAGAAATAATCTTGTTTTCAGATTTCAAGTTTTTGTTCAATTTATTCACTTTTATGTGTGGATTAGACATATTATAGCTTATTTAGTCATAAAATGTTGAAAACAGATATTTTAGACCAAGTTAAGAGCTAAAAATTAGAAATAATCTTGTTTTCAGATTTCAAGTTTCTTTTCAATTTCTGCACTTTTATGTGTGGATTGTACATATTATAGTTTATTTAGTCATAAAATGTTGAAAACAGATATTTTAGACCAAGTTAAGAGCTAAAAATTAGAAATAATCTTGGTTTCAGATTTCAAGATTTTGTTCAATTCTTATTTAGTCATAAAATTTTGAAAACAGATATTTTAGAGCAAGTTAAGAGCTAAAAATTAGAAATAATCTTGTTTTCAGATTTCAAGATTTTGTTCAATTTATTCACTTTTATGTGTGGATTAGACATATTATAGCTTATTTAGTCATAAAATGTTGAAAACAGATATTTTAGACCAAGTTAAGAGCTAAAAATTTGAAATAATCTTGTTTTCAGATTTCAAGTTTTTGTTCAATTTATTCACTTTTATGTGTGGATTAGACATATTATAGCTTATTTAGTCATAAAATGTTGAAAACAGATATTTTAGACCAAGTTAAGAGCTAAAAATTAGAAATAATCTTGTTTTCAGATTTCAAGTTTTTGTTCAATTTATTCACTTTTATGTGTGGATTAGACATATTATAGCTTATTTAGTCATAAAATGTTGAAAACAGATATTTTAGACCAAGTTAAGAGCTAAAAATTAGAAATAATCTTGTTTTCAGATTTCAAGTTTCTTTTCAATTTCTGCACTTTTATGTGTGGATTGTACATATTATAGCTTATTTAGTCATAAAATGTTGAAAACAGATATTTTAGACCAAGTTAAGAGCTAAAAATTAGAAATAATCTTGTTTTCAGATTTCAAGATTTTGTTCAATTTATTCACTTTTATGTGTGGATTAGACATATTATAGCTTATTTAGTCATAAAATGTTGAAAACAGATATTTTAGACCAAGTTAAGAGCTAAAAATTAGAAATAATCTTGTTTTCAGATTTCAAGTTTTTGTTCAATTTATTCACTTTTATGTGTGGATTAGACATATTATAGCTTATTTAGTCATAAAATGTTGAAAACAGATATTTTAGACCAAGTTATGAGCTAAAAATTAGAAATAATCTTGTTTTCAGATTTCAAGTTTTTGTTCAATTTATTCACTTTTATGTGTGGATTAGACATATTATAGCTTATTTAGTCATAAAATGTTGAAAACAGATATTTTAGACCAAGTTAAGAGCTAAAAATTAGAAATAATCTTGTTTTCAGATTTCAAGATTTTGTTCAATTTATTCACTTTTATGTGTGGATTAGACATATTATAGCTTATTTAGTCATAAAATGTTGAAAACAGATATTTTAGACCAAGTTAAGAGCTAAAAATTAGAAATAATCTTGTTTTCAGATTTCAAGTTTTTGTTCAATTTATTCACTTTTATGTGTGGATTAGACATATTATAGCTTATTTAGTCATAAAATGTTGAAAACAGATATTTTAGACCAAGTTAAGAGCTAAAAATTAGAAATAATCTTGTTTTCAGATTTCAAGTTTCTTTTCAATTTCTGCACTTTTATGTGTGGATTGTACATATTATAGCTTATTTAGTCATAAAATGTTGAAAACAGATATTTTAGACCAAGTTAAGAGCTAAAAATTAGAAATAATCTTGTTTTCAGATATCAAGATTTTGTTCAATTCTTATTTAGTCATAAAATGTTGAAAACAGATATTTTAGACCAAGTTAAGAGCTAAAAATTAGAAATAATCTTGTTTTCAGATTTCAAGATTTTGTTCAATTTATTCACTTTTATGTGTGGATTAGACATATTATAGCTTATTTAGTCATAAAATGTTGAAAACAGATATTTTAGACCAAGTTAAGAGCTAAAAATTAGAAATAATCTTGTTTTCAGATTTCAAGTTTTTGTTCAATTTATTCACTTTTATGTGTGGATTAGACATATTATAGCTTATTTAGTCATAAAATGTTGAAAACAGATATTTTAGACCAAGTTAAGAGCTAAAAATCTGAAATAATCTTGTTTTCAGATTTCAAGTTTTTGTTCAATTTATTCACTTTTATGTGTGGATTAGACATATTATAGCTTATTTAGTCATAAAATGTTGAAAACAGATATTTTAGACCAAGTTAAGAGCTAAAAATTAGAAATAATCTTGTTTTCAGATTTCAAGTTTTTGTTCAATTTATTCACTTTTATGTGTGGATTAGACATATTATAGCTTATTTAGTCATGAAATGTTGAAAACAGATATTTTAGACCAAGTTAAGAGCTAAAAATTAGAAATAATCTTGTTTTCAGATTTCAAGTTTCTTTTCAATTTCTGCACTTTTATGTGTGGATTGTACATATTATAGCTTATTTAGTCATAAAATGTTGAAAACAGATATTTTAGACCAAGTTAAGAGCTAAAAATTAGAAATAATCTTGTTTTCAGATTTCAAGATTTTGTTCAATTCTTATTTAGTCATAAAATGTTGAAAACAGATATTTTAGACCAAGTTAAGAGCTAAAAATTAGAAATAATCTTGTTTTCAGATTTCAAGATTTTGTTCAATTTATTCACTTTTATGTGTGGATTAGACATATTATAGCTTATTTAGTCATAAAATGTTGAAAACAGATATTTTAGACCAAGTTAAGAGCTAAAAATTAGAAATAATCTTGTTTTCAGATTTCAAGTTTTTGTTCAATTTATTCACTTTTATGTGTGGATTAGACATATTATAGCTTATTTAGTCATAAAATGTTGAAAACAGATATTTTAGACCAAGTTAAGAGCTAAAAATTAGAAATAATCTTGTTTTCAGATTTCAAGATTTTGTTCAATTTATTCACTTTTATGTGTGGATTAGACATATTATAGCTTATTTAGTCATAAAATGTTGAAAACAGATATTTTAGACCAAGTTAAGAGCTAAAAATTAGAAATAATCTTGTTTTCAGATTTCAAGTTTTTGTTCAATTTATTCACTTTTATGTGTGGATTAGACATATTATAGCTTATTTAGTCATAAAATGTTGAAAACAGATATTTTAGACCAAGTTAAGAGCAAAAAATTAGAAATAATCTTGTTTTCAGATTTCAAGATTTTGTTCAATTTATTCACTTTTATGTGTGGATTAGACATATTATAGCTTATTTAGTCATAAAATGTTGAAAACAGATATTTTAGACCAAGTTAAGAGCTAAAAATTAGAAATAATCTTGTTTTCAGATTTCAAGTTTTTGTTCAATTTATTCACTTTTATGTGTGGATTAGACATATTATAGCTTATTTAGTCATAAAATGTTGAAAACAGATATTTTAGACCAAGTTAAGAGCTAAAAATTAGAAATAATCTTGTTTTCAGATTTCAAGTTTCTTTTCAATTTCTGCACTTTTATGTGTGGATTGTACATATTATAGCTTATTTAGTCATAAAATGTTGAAAACAGATATTTTAGACCAAGTTAAGAGCTAAAAATTAGAAATAATCTTGTTTTCAGATTTCAAGATTTTGTTCAATTCTTATTTAGTCATAAAATGTTGAAAACAGATATTTTAGACCAAGTTAAGAGCTAAAATTTAGAAATAATCTTGTTTTCAGATTTCAAGATTTTGTTCAATTTATTCACTTTTATGTGTGGATTAGACATATTATAGCTTATTTAGTCATAAAATGTTGAAAACAGATATTTTAGACCAAGTTAAGAGCTAAAAATTAGAAATAATCTTGTTTTCAGATTTCAAGTTTTTGTTCAATTTATTCACTTTTATGTGTGGATTAGACATATTATAGCTTATTTAGTCATAAAATGTTGAAAACAGATATTTTAGACCAAGTTAAGAGCTAAAAATTAAAAATAATCTAGTTTTCAGATTTCAAGTTTTTGTTCAATTTATTCACTTTTATGTGTGGATTAGACATATTATAGCTTATTTAGTCATAAAATGTTGAAAACAGATATTTTAGACCAAGTTAAGAGCTAAAAATTAGAAATAATCTTGTTTTCAGATTTCAAGTTTCTTTTCAATTTCTGCACTTTTATGTGTGGATTGTACATATTATAGCTTATTTAGTCATAAAATGTTGAAAACAGATATTTTAGACCAAGTTAAGAGCTAAAAATTAGAAATAATCTTGTTTTCAGATTTCAAGATTTTGTTCAATTTATTCACTTTTATGTGTGGATTAGACATATTATAGCTTATTTAGTCATAAAATGTTGAAAACAGATATTTTAGACCAAGTTAAGAGCTAAAAATTAGAAATAATCTTGTTTTCAGATTTCAAGTTTTTGTTCAATTTATTCACTTTTATGTGTTAAGAGCTAAAAATTAGAAATAATCTTGTTTTCAGATTTCAAGTTTTTGTTCAATTTATTCACTTTTATGTGTGGATTAGACATATTATAGCTTATTTAGTCATAAAATGTTGAAAACAGATATTTTAGACCAAGTTAAGAGCTAAAAATTAGAAATAATCTTTTTCAGATTTCAAGTTTCTTTTCAATTTCTGCACTTTTATGTGTGGATTGTACATATTATAGCTTATTTAGTCATAAAATGTTGAAAACAGATATTTTAGACCAAGTTAAGAGCTAAAAATTAGAAATAATCTTGTTTTCAGATTTCAAGATTTTGTTCAATTCTTATTTAGTCATAAAATGTTGAAAACAGATATTTTAGACCAAGTTAAGAGCTAAAAATTAGAAATAATCTTGTTTTCAGATTTCAAGATTTTGTTCAATTTATTCACTTTTATGTGTGGATTAGACATATTATAGCTTATTTAGTCATAAAATGTTGAAAACAGATATTTTAGACCAAGTTAAGAGCTAAAAATTAGAAATAATCTTGTTTTCAGATTTCAAGTTTTTGTTCAATTTATTCACTTTTATGTGTGGATTAGACATATTATAGCTTATTTAGTCATAAAATGTTGAAAACAGATATTTTAGACCAAGTTAAGAGCTAAAAATTAGAAATAATCTTGTTTTCAGATTTCAAGTTTTTGTTCAATTTATTCACTTTTATGTGTGGATTAGACATATTATAGCTTATTTAGTCATAAAATGTTGAAAACAGATATTTTAGACCAAGTTAAGAGCTAAAAATTAGAAATAATCTTGTTTTCAGATTTCAAGTTTCTTTTCAATTTCTGCACTTTTATGTGTGGATTGTACATATTATAGCTTATTTAGTCATAAAATGTTGAAAACAGATATTTTAGACCAAGTTAAGAGCTAAAAATTAGAAATAATCTTGTTTTCAGATTTCAAGATTTTGTTCAATTTATTCACTTTTATGTGTGGATTAGACATATTATAGCTTATTTAGTCATAAAATGTTGAAAACAGATATTTTAGACCAAGTTAAGAGCTAAAAATTAGAAATAATCTTGTTTTCAGATTTCAAGTTTTTGTTCAATTTATTCACTTTTATGAGTGGATTAGACATATTATAGCTTATTTAGTCATAAAATGTTGAAAACAGATATTTTAGACCAAGTTAAGCGCTAAAAATTAGAAATAATCTTGTTTTAAGATTTCAAGTTTCTTTTCAATTTCTGCACTTTTATGTGTGGATTGTACATATTATAGCTTATTTAGTCATAAAATGTTGAAAACAGATATTTTAGACCAAGTTAAGAGCTAAAAATTAGAAATAATCTTGTTTTCAGATTTCAAGATTTTGTTCAATTTATTCACTTTTATGTGTGGATTAGACATATTATAGCTTATTTAGTCATAAAATGTTGAAAACAGATATTTTAGACCAAGTTAAGAGCTAAAAATTAGAAATAATCTTGTTTTCAGATTTCAAGTTTTTGTTCAATTTATTCACTTTTATGTGTGGATTAGACATATTATAGCTTATTTAGTCATAAAATGTTGAAAACAGATATTTTAGACCAAGTTAAGAGCTAAAAATTAGAAATAATCTTGTTTTCAGATTTCAAGATTTTGTTCAATTTATTCACTTTTATGTGTGGATTAGACATATTATAGCTTATTTAGTCATAAAATGTTGAAAACAGATATTTTAGACCAAGTTAAGAGCTAAAAATTAGAAATAATCTTGTTTTCAGATTTCAAG
The DNA here is from genome assembly GCA_958507055.1 of Crioceris asparagi. NCBI lineage: Eukaryota > Metazoa > Arthropoda > Insecta > Coleoptera > Chrysomelidae > Crioceris > Crioceris asparagi. The sequence continues at coordinate 17,246 of CAUEHI010000460.1, forward strand.
TTTTTGTTCAATTTATTCACTTTTATGTGTGGATTAGACATATTATAGCTTATTTAGTCATAAAATGTTGAAAACAGATATTTTAGACCAAGTTAAGAGCTAAAAATTAGAAATAATCTTGTTTTCAGATTTCAAGTTTCTTTTCAATTTCTGCACTTTTATGTGTGGATTGTACATATTATAGCTTATTTAGTCATAAAATGTTGAAAACAGATATTTTAGACCAAGTTAAGAGCTAAAAATTAGAAATAATCTTGTTTTCAGATTTCAAGATTTTGTTCAATTTATTCACTTTTATGTGTGGATTAGACATATTATAGCTTATTTAGTCATAAAATGTTGAAAACAGATATTTTAGACCAAGTTAAGAGCTAAAAATTAGAAATAATCTTGTTTTCAGATTTCAAGTTTTTGTTCAATTTATTCACGTTTATGTGTGGATTAGACATATTATAGCTTATTTAGTCATAAAATGTTGAAAACAGATATTTTAGACCAAGTTAAGAGCTAAAAATTAGAAATAATCTTGTTTTCAGATTTCAAGTTTCTTTTCAATTTCTGCACTTTTATGTGTGGATTGTACATATTATAGCTTATTTAGTCATAAAATTTTGAAAACAGATATTTTAGACCAAGTTAAGAGCTAAAAATTAGAAATAATCTAGTTTTCAGATTTCAAGATTTTGTTCAATTTATTCACTTTTATGTGTGGATTAGACATATTATAGCTTATTTAGTCATAAAATGTTGAAAACAGATATTTTAGACCAAGTTAAGAGCTAAAAATTAGAAATAATCTTGTTTTCAGATTTCAAGTTTTTGTTCAATTTATTCACTTTTATGTGTGGATTAGACATATTATAGCTTATTTAGTCATAAAATGTTGAAAACAGATATTTTAGACCAAGTTAAGAGCTAAAAATTAGAAATAATCTTGTTTTCAGATTTCAAGTTTCTTTTCAATTTCTGCACTTTTATGTGTGGATTGTACATATTATAGCTTATTTAGTCATAAAATGTTGAAAACAGATATTTTAGACCAAGTTAAGAGCTAAAAATTAGAAATAATCTTGTTTTCAGATTTCAAGATTTTGTTCAATTTATTCACTTTTATGTGTGGATTAGACATATTATAGCTTATTTAGTCATAAAATGTTGAAAACAGATATTTTAGACCAAGTTAAGAGCTAAAAATTAGAAATAATCTTGTTTTCAGATTTCAAGTTTTTGTTCAATTTATACACTTTTATGTGTGGATTAGACATATTATAGCTTATTTAGTCATAAAATGTTGAAAACAGATATTTTAGACCAAGTTAAGAGCTAAAAATTA
>CAUEHI010000461.1:0-52503 GCA_958507055.1 Crioceris asparagi
TTAGCTCTTTACTTGGTCTAAAATGTCTGTTTTCAGCATTTCATGACTAAATAAGTTATAGTAAGTCCAATTCACACATAAAAGTGCAGAAATTGAAAAAAAACTTTAAATCGGAAAATAAGATTATTTCATACTTTTAGCTCATAACTTGGTCCAAAATGTCTGTTTTCAACATTTTATGACTAAATAAGTTATAATATGTCCAATCCACACATACAAGTGCAGAAATTGAACAAAAACTTAAAACCGGAAAATAATATTATTTATAATTTTTAGCTCTTTACTTGGTCTAAAATGTCTGTTTTAAGCATTTCAAATATAAAGTGCAGAAATTGAAAAAGAACTTGAAATCGGAAAATAAGATTATTTCTTACTTTTAGCTCATAACTTGGTCTAATATGTCTGTTTTCAACATTTTATGACTAAATAATATATGATATGTCCAAACCAAACATAAAAGTGCAGAAATTGAACAAAAACTTAAAATCGGAAAATAAGATTATTTCATACTTTTGGCTCATAACTTGGTCTAAAATGTCTGTTTTCAGCATTTTATGACTAAATAAGTTATAATATGTCTAATCCACACATAAAAGTGCAGAAATTGAACAAAAACTTAAAATCGGAAAATAAGATTATTTCTAATATTTTAGCTTGGTCTAAAATGTCTATTTTCAGAATTTTATGACTAAATAAGTTATAATATGTCCAATTCACACATAAAAGTGCAGAAATTGAATAAAAACTTAAAATCGGAAAATAAGATTATTTCATACTTTTAGCTCATAACTTGGTCTAAAATGTCTGTTTTCAACATTTTATGACTAAATAAGTTATAATATGTCTAATCCACACATAAAAGTGCAGAAATTGAACAAAAACTTAAAATCGGAGAATAAGATTGTTTCTAATATTTTAACTTGCTCTAAAATGTCTATTTCCAGAATTTTATGACTAAATAAGTTATAATATGTCCAATTCACACATAAGAGTGCAGAAATTGAACAAAAACTTAAAATCGGAAAATAAGATTATACCATATTTTTAGCTCATAACTTGGTCTAAGATGTCTGTTTTTGACATTTTATGACAAAATAAGTTATAATATGTCTAATCCTCACATAAAAGTGCAGAAATTGAACAAAAACTTGAAATCGGAAAATAAGATTATTTCTAATTATTAGCTCATAACTCGGTCTAAAATGTCTATTTTCAGAGTTTTATCACTAAATAAGTTATAATATGTCCAATTCACACATAAAAGTGCAGAAATTTAAAAAAGAATTTAAATCGGAAAATAAGATTATTACATACTTTTAGCTCATAACTTGGTGTAAAATGTCTGTCTTCAACATTTTATGACTAAATAAATTATAATATGTCCAATTCACACATAAAAGTGCAGAAATTGAACAAAAACTTAAAATCGGAAAATAAGATTATTTATAATTTTTAGCTCTTTACTTGGTCTAAAATGTCTGTTTTAAGCATTTCAAATATAAAGTGCAGAAATTGAAAAAAAACTTGAAATCGGAAAATAAGATTATTTCTTACTTTTAGCTCATAACTTGGTCTAATATGTCTGTTTTCAACATTTTATGACTAAATAATATATAATTTGTTTAAACCAAACATAAAAGTGCAGAAATTGAACAAAATCTTAAAATCGGAAAATATGAATATTTATAATTTTTAGCTCTTTACTAGGTCTAAAATGTCTGTTCTCAGCATTTCATGACTAAATAAGTTATAATAAGTCCAATTCACACATGAAAGAGCAGAAATTGAACAAAAACTTGAAATCGGAAAATAAGATTATTTCTTACTTTTAGCTCATAACTTGGTCTAATATGTCTGTTTTCAAAATTTTATGACTAAATAATATATAATATGTCCAAACCAAACATAAACGTTCAGAAATTGAACAAAAACTTAAAATCGGAAAATAAGATTATTTCATACTTTTGGCTCATAACTTGGTCTAAAATGTCTGTTTTCAGCATTTTATGACTAAATAAGTTATAATATGTCTAATCCACACATAAAAGTGCAGAAATTGAACAAAAACTTAAAATCGGAAAATAAGATTATTTCTAATATTTTAGCTTGGTCTAAAATGTCTATTTTCAGAATTTTATGACTAAATAAGTTATAATATGTCCAATTCACACATAAAAGTGCAGAAATTGAATAAAAACTTAAAATAGGAAAATAAGATTATTTCATACTTTTAGCTCATAACTTGGTCTAAAATGTCTGTTTTCAACATTTTATGACTAAATAAGTTATAATATGTCTAATCCACACATAAAAGTGCAGAAAATGAACAAAAACTTAAAATCGGAGAATAAGATTGTTTCTAATATTTTAACTTGCTCTAAAATGTCTATTTCCAGAATTTTATGACTAAATAAGTTATAATATGTCCAATTCACACATAAGAGTGCAGAAATTGAACAAAAACTTAAAATCGGAAAATAAGATTATTTCATATTTTTAGCTCATAACTTGGTCTAAGATGTCTGTTTTTGACATTTTAAGACAAAATAAGTTATAATATGTCTAATCCTCACATAAAAGTGCAGAAATTGAACAAAAACTTGAAATCGGAAAATAAGATTATTTCTAATTATTAGCTCATAACTCGGTCTAAAATGTCTATTTTCAGAGTTTTATCACTAAATAAGTTATAATATGTCCAATTCACACATAAAATTGCAGAAATTTAAAAAAGAGTTTAAATCGGAAAATAAGATTATTACATACTTTTAGCTCATAACTTGGTGTAAAATGTCTGTCTTCAACATTTTATGACTAAATAAATTATAATATGTCCAATTCACACATAAAAGTGCAGAAATTGAACAAAAACTTAAAATCGGAAAATAAGATTATTTATAATTTTTAGCTCTTTACTTGGTCTAAAATGTCTGTTTTCAGCATTTCATGACTAAATAAGTTATAGTAAGTCTATTTCACACATAAAAGTGCAGAAATGGAGAAAAAACTTAAAATGGGAAAATAAGATTATTTCTAATATTTAGCTCTTAACTTGGTCTAAAATGTCTTTTTTCAGAATTTTATGACTAAATAAGTTTTAATATGTCTAATCCACACATAAAAGTGCAGAAATTGAACAAAAACTTAAAATCGGAAAATAAGATTATTTCTAATATTTTAACTTGCTCTAAAATGTCTATTTTCAGAATTTTGACTAAATAAGTTATATGTCCAATTCACACATAAGAGTGCAGAAATTGAACAAAAACTTAAAATCGGAAAATAAGATTATTTCATATTTTTAGCTCATAACTTGGTCTAAGATGTCTGTTTTCGACATTTTATGACAAAATAAGTTATAATATGTCTAATCCTCACATAAAAGTGCAGAAATTGAGCAAAAACTTGAAATCGGAAAATAAGATTATTTCTAATTATTAGCTCATAACTCGGTCTAAAATGTCTATTTTCAGAGTTTTATCACTAAATAAGTTATAATATGTCCAATTCACACATAAAAGTGCAGAAATTGAAAATAAAAATTAAATCGGAAAATAAGATTATTTCATACTTTTAGCTCATAACTTGGTGTAAAATGTCTGTTTTCAACATTTTATGACTAAATAAATTATAATATGTCCAATCCACACATAAAAGTGCATAAATTGAACAAAAACTTAAAATCGGAAAATAAGATTATTTATAATTTTTAGCTCATAACTCGGTCTAAAATGTCTGTTTTCAGCATTTCATGACTAAATAAGTTATAGTAAGTCCAATTCACACATAAAAGTGCAGAAATTGAGCAAAAACTTAAAATGGGAAAATAAGATTATTTCTAATATTTAGCTCTTAACTTGGTCTAAAATGTCTTTTTTCAGAATTTTATGACTAAATAAGTTATAATATGTCCAATTCACACATAAATGTGCAGAAATTGAAAAAAAACTTTAAATCGGAAAATAAGATTATTTCATACTTTTAGCTCATAACTTGGTCTAAAATGTCTTTTTTCGACATTTTATGACTAAATAAGTTATAATATGTCTAATCCTCACATAAAAGTGCAGAAATTGAACAAAAACTTGAAATCGGAAAATAAGATTATTTCATACTTTTTGATCATAACTTGGTCTAAAATGTCTGTTTTCAACATTTTATGACTAAATAAGTTATAATATGTCCAATCCACACATACAAGTGCAGAAATTGAACAAAAACTTAAAACCGGAAAATAAGATTATTTATAATTTTTAGCTCTTTACTTGGTCTAAAATGTCTGTTTTCAGTATTTCATGAATAAATAAGTTATAATAAGTCCAATTCACACTTAAAAGTGCAGAAATTGACCAAAAACTCAAAATCGGAGAATAATATTATTTTTATTATTTAGCTCTTAACTTGGTCTAAAATGTCTGTTTTCAACATTTTATGACTAAATAAATTATAATATGTCCAATCCACCCATAACAGTGCAGAAATTGAACAAAAACTTAAAATCGGAAAATAAGATTATTTATAATTTTTAGCTCCTTACTTGGTCTAAAATGTCTGTTTTCAGCATTTCATGACTAAATAAGTTATAGGAAGTCCAATTCACACATAAAAGTGCAGAAATTAAAAAAAAACTTTACATCGGAAAATAAGATTATTTCATACTTTCAGCTCATAACTTGGTCTAAAATGTCTGTTTTCGACATTTTATGACTAAATAAGTTATAATTTGTCTAATCCTCACATAAAAGTGCAGAAATTGAACAAAAACTTGAAATCGGAAAATAAGATTATTTTTGATTTTTAGCTCATAACTCTGTCTAAAATGTCTATTTTCAGAGTTGTATCACTAAACAAGTTATAATATGTCCAATTCACACATAAAAGTGGAGAAATTGAAAAAAAACTTTAAATCGGAAAATAAGATTATTTCATACTTTTTGCTCATAACTTGGTCTAAAATGTCTTTTTCCAACATTTTATGACTAAATAAGTTATAATATGTCCAATCCACACATAAAAGTGCAGAAATTGAACAAAAACTTAAAATCGGAAGATAAGATTATTTATAATTTTTAGCTCTTTACTTGGTCTAAAATGTCTGTTTTCAGCGTTTCATGACTAAATAAGTTATAATAAGTCCAATTCACTCATAAAAATGCAGAAATTGAGCAATAATTTAAAATCGGAAAATATGATTATTTCATATTTTTAGCTCATAACTTGGTCTAATATGCCTGTTTTCAACATTTTATGACTAAATAATATATAATATCTTTAAACCAAACATAAAAGTGCAGAAATTGAACAAAATCTTAAAATCGGAAAATATGAATATTTATAATTTTTAGCTCTTTACTAGGTCTAAAATGTCTGTTTTCAGCATTTCATGACTAAATAAGTTATAATAAGTCCAATTCACACATGAAAGTGCAGAAATTGAACAAAAACTTGAAATCGGAAAATAAGATTATTTCTTACTTTTAGCTCATAACTTGGTCTAATATGTCTGTTTTCAACATTTTATGACTAAATAATATATAATATGTCCAAACTTAAAATCGGAAAATAAGATTATTTCATACTTTTAGCTCATAACTTGGTCTAAAATGTCTGTTTCCAGCATTTTATGACTAAATAAGTTATAATATGTCCAATTCACACATAAAAGTGCAGAAATTGAACAAAAACTTAAAATCGGAAAATAAGATTATTTCTAATATTTTAACTAGGTCTAAAATGTCTATTTTCAGAATTTTATGACTAAATAAGTTATAATATGTCCAATTCACACATAAAAGTGCAGAAATTGAACAAAAACTTAAAATCGGAAAATAAGATTATTTCATACTTTTAGCTCATAACCTGGTCTAAAATGTCTGTTTTCAACATTTTATGACTAAATAAGTTATAATATGTCTAATCCACACATAAAAGTGCAGAAATTGAACAAAAACTTAAAATCGGAAAATAAGATTATTTCTAATATTTTAACTTGCTCTAAAATGTCTATTTTCAGAATTTTATGACTAAATAAGTTATAATATGTCCAATTCACACATAAGAGTGCAGAAATTGAACAAAAACTTAAAATCGGAAAATAAGATTATTTCATATTTTTAGCTCATAACTTGGTCTAAGATGTCTGTTTTTGACATTTTATGACAAAATAAGTTATAATATGTCTAATCCTCACATAAAAGTGCAGAAATTGAACAAAAACTTAAAATGGGAAAATAAGATTATTTCTAATATTTAGCTCTTAACTTGGTCTAAAATGTCCTTTTTCAGAATTTTATGACTAAATAAGTTATAATATGTCCAATTCACACATAAAAGTGCAGAAATTGAACAAAAACTTAAAATCGGAAATTAAGATTATTTCATATTTTTAGCTCATAACTTGGTCTAAAATGTATGTTTTCGACATTTTTTGACTAAATAAGTTATAATATGTCTAATCCTCACATAAAAGTGCAGAAATTGAACAAAAACTTGAAATCGGAAAATAAGATTATTTCTAATTTTTAGCTCATAACTCTGTCTAAAATGTCTATTTTCACAGTTTTATCACTAAATAAGTTATAATATGTCCAATTCACACAAAAAAGTGGAGAAATTGAAAAAAAACTTTAAATCGGGAAATAAGATTATTTCATACTTTTTGCTCATAACTTGGTCTAAAATGTCTGTTTTCAACAATTTATGACTAAATAAGTTATAATATGCCCAATACACACATAAAAGTGCAGAAATTGAACAAAAACTTAAAATCGGATGATAAGATTATTTATAATTTTTAGCTCTTTACTTGGTCTAAAATGTCTGTTTTCAACAATTTATGACTAAATAAGTTATAGTAAGTCCAATCCACACATAAAAGTGCAGAAATTGAAAAAAAACTTAAAATCGGATGATAAGATTATTTATAATTTTTAGCTCTTTACTTGGTCTAAAATGTCTGTTTTCAGCATTTCATGACTAAATAAGTTATAATAACTCCAATTCACACATAAAAGTGCAGAAATTGAGCAATAACTTAAAATCGGAGAATAATATTATTTCTAATATTTTGTTCTTAACTTGGTCTAAAATGTCTGTTTTCAATATTTTATGACTAAATAAATTATAATATGTCCAATCCACACATAAAAGAGCAGAAATTGAACAAAAACTTAAAATCGGAAAATAAGATTATTTCATATTTTTAGCTCATAACTTGGTCTAATATGCCTGTTTTCAACATTTTATGACTAAATAATATATAATATGTCCAAACCAAACATAAAAGTGCAGAAATTGAACAAAAACTTAAAATCGGAAAATATGATTATTTATAATTTTTAGCTCTTTACTTGGTCTAAAATGTCTGTTTCCAGCATTTCATGACTAAATAAGTTATAATAAGTCCAATTCACACATGAAAGTGCAGAAATTGAACAAAAACTTGAAATCGGAAAATAATATTATTTCTTACTTTTAGCTCATAACTTGGTCTAATATGTCAGTTTTCAACATTTTATGACTAAATAATATATAATATGTCCAAACCAAACATAAAAGTGCAGAAATTGAACAAAAACTTAAAATCGGAAAATAAAATTATTTATAATTTTTCGCTCTTTACTTGGTCTAAAGTGTCTGTTTTCAGCATTTCATGACTAAAAAAGTTATAGGAGGTCCAATTCACACATAAAAGTGCAGAAATTGAGCAAAAATTTAAAATGGGAAAATAAGATTATTTCTAATATTTAGCTCTCAACTTGGTCTAAAATTTTTTTTTTCAGAATTTTATGACTAAATAAGTTATAATGTCCAATTCACAAATAAAAGTGCAGAAATTTAAAAAAAACTTTACTTCGGAAAATAAGATTATTTCATACTTTTAGCTCATAACTTGGTCTAAAATGTCTGTTTTCGACATTTTATGACTAAATAAGTTATAATTTGTCTAATCCTCACATAAAAGTGCAGAAATTGAACAAAAACTTGAAATCGGAAAATAAGATTATTTCATATTTTTAGCTCATAACTCTGTCTAAAATGTATATTTTCAGAGTTTTATCACTAAATAAGTTATAATACGTCCAATTCAAACATAAAAGTGGAGAAATTGAAAAAAAACTTTAAATCGGAAAATAAGATTATTTCATACTTTTTGCTCATAACTTGGTCTAAAATGTCTTTTTTCAACATTTTATGACTAAATAAGTTATAATATGTCCAATCCACACATAAAAGTGCAGAGATTGAACAAAAACTTAAAATTGGAAGATAAGATTATTTATAATTTTTAGCTCTTTACGTGGTCTAAAATGTCTGTTTTCAGCATTTCATGACTAAATAAGTTATAATAAGTCCAATTCACTCATAAAAATGCAGAAATTGAGCAAAAACTTGAAATCGGAAATTAAAATTATTTCTAATTTTTAGCTCATAACTCTGTCTAAAATGTCTATTTTCACAGTTTTATCACTAAATAAGTTATAATATTTCCAATTCACACATAAAAGTGGAGAAATTGAAAAAAAACTTTAAATCAGGAAATAAGATTATTTAATACTTTTTGCTCATAACTTGGTCTAAAATGTCTGTTTTCAACATTTTATGACTAAATAAGTTATAATATGTCCAATCCACACATAAAAGTGCAGAAATTGAACAAAAACTTGAAATCGGAAGATAAGATTATTTATAATTTTTAGCTCTTTACTTGGTCTAAAATGTCTTTTTTCAACATTTTATGACTAAATAAGTTATAATATGTCCAATCCACACATAAAAGTGCAGAGATTGAACAAAAACTTAAAATTGGAAGATAAGATTATTTATAATTTTTAGCTCTTTACGTGGTCTAAAATGTCTGTTTTCAGCATTTCATGACTAAATAAGTTATAATAAGTCCAATTCACTCATAAAAATGCAGAAATTGAGCAAAAACTTGAAATCGGAAATTAAGATTATTTCTAATTTTTAGCTCATAACTCTGTCTAAAATGTCTATTTTCACAGTTTTATCACTAAATGAGTTATAATATTTCCAATTCACACATAAAAGTGGAGAAATTGAAAAAAAACTTTAAATCGGGAAATAAGATTATTTAATACTTTTTGTTCATAACTTGGTCTAAAATGTCTGTTTTCAACATTTTATGACTAAATAAGTTATAATATGTCCAATCCACACATAAAAGTGCAGAAATTGAACAAAAACTTAAAATCGGAAGATAAGATTATTTATAATTTTTAGCTCTTTACTTGGTCTAAAATGTCTGTTTTCAGCATTTCATGACTAAATAAGTTATAATAAGTCCAATGCACACTTAAAAGTGGAGAATTTGAGCAAAAACTTGAAATCGGAAAATAAGATTATTTCTAATTATTAGCTCATAACTCGGTCTAAAATGTCTATTTTCAGAGTTTTATCACTAAATAAGTTATAATATGTCCAATTCACACATAAAAGTGCAGAAATTGAGCAAAAACTTAAAATGGGAAAATAAGATTATTTCTAATATTTAGCTCTTAACTTGGTCTAAAATGTCTTTTTTCAGAATTTTATGACTAAATAAGTTATAATATGTCCAATTCACACATAAATGTGCAGAAATTGAAAAAAAACTTTAAATCGGAAAATAACATTATTTCATACTTTTAGCTCATAACTTGGTCTAAAATGTCTTTTTTCGACATTTTATGACTAAATAAGTTATAATATGTCTAATCCTCATATAAAAGTGCAGAAATTGAACAAAAACTTGAAATCGGAAAATAAGATTATTTCATATTTTTAGCTCATAACTCTGTCTAAAATGTATATTTTCAGAGTTTTATCACTAAATAAGTTATAATACGTCCAATTCACACATAAAAGTGGAGAAATTGAAAAAAAACTTTAAATCGGAAAATAAGATTATTTCGTACTTTTTGATCATAACTTGGTCTAAAATGTCTGTTTTCAACATTTTATGACTAAATAAGTTATAATATGTCCAATCCACACATAAAAGTGCAGAAATTGAACAAAAACTTAAAATCGGAAGATAAGATTATTTATAAATTTTAGCTCTTTACTTGGTCTAAAATGTCTGTTTTCAGCATTTCATGACTAAATAAGTTATAGTAAGTCCACTTCACACATAAAAGTGCAGAAATTGAAAAAAAACTTTAAATCGGAAAATAGGATTATTTCATACTTTTAGCTCATAACTTGGTCCAAAATGTCTGTTTTCAACATTTTATGACTGAATAAGTTATAATATGTCCAATCCACACATAAAAGTGCAGAAATTGAACAAAAACTTAAAATCGGAAAATAAGATTATTTATAAATTTTAGCTCTTTACTGGGTCTAAAATGTCTGTTTTCAGCATTTCATGACTAAATAAGTTATAATAAGTCCAATGCACACTTAAAAGTGGAGAATTTGAGCAAAAACTTGAAAACGGAAAATAAGATTATTTCTAACTATTAGCTCATAACTCGGTCTAAAATGTCTATTTTCAGAGTTTTATCACTAAATAAGTTATAATATGTCCAATTCACACATAAAAGTGCAGAAATTGAAAATAAAAATTAAATCGGAAATTAAGATTATTTCATACTTTTAGCTCATAACTGGGTGTAAAATGTCTGTTTTCAACATTTTATGACTAAATAAATTATAATATGTCCAATCCACACATAAAAGTGCATAAGTTGAACAAAAACTTAAAATCGGAAAATAAGATTATTTATAATTTTTAGCTCATAACTCGGTCTAAAATGTCTGTTTTCAGCATTTGATGACTAAATAAGTTATAGTAAGTCCAATTCACACATAAAAGTGCAGAAATTGAGCAAAAACTTAAAATGGGAAAATAAGATTATTTCTAATATTTAGCTCTTAACTTGGTCTAAAATGTCTTTTTTCAGAATTTTATGACTAAATAAGTTATAATATGTCCAATTCACACATAAATGTGCAGAAATTGAAAAAAAACTTTAAATCGGAAAATAACATTATTTCATACTTTTAGCTCATAACTTGGTCTAAAATGTCTTTTTTCGACATTTTATGACTAAATAAGTTATAATATGTCTAATCCTCACATAAAAGTGCAGAAATTGAACAAAAACTTGAAATCGGAAAATAAGATTATTTCATATTTTTAGCTCATAACTCTGTCTAAAATGTATATTTTCAGTGTTTTATCACTAAATAAGTTATAATATGTCCAATTCACACATAAAAGTGGAGAAATTGAAAAAAAACTTTAAATCGGAAAATAAGATTATTTATAATTTTTAGCTCTTTACTTGGTCTAAAATGTCTGTTTTCAGCATTTCATGACTAAATAAGTTATAATAACTCCAATTCACACATAAAAGTGCAGAAATTGAGCAATAACTTAAAATCGGAGAATAATATTATTTCTAATATTTAGTTCTTAACTTGGTCTAAAATGTCTGTTTTCAATATTTTATGACTAAATAAATTATAATATGTCCAATCCACACATAAAAGAGCAGAAATTGAACAAAAACTTAAAATCGGAAAATAAGATTATTTCATATTTTTAGCTCATAACTTGGTCTAATATGCCTGTTTTCAACATTTTATGACTAAATAATATATAATATGTCCAAACCAAACATAAAAGTGCAGAAATTGAACAAAAACTTAAAATCGGAAAATATGATTATTTATAATTTTTAGCTCTTTACTTGGTCTAAAATGTCTGTTTTCAGCATTTCATGACTAAATAAGTTATAATAAGTCCAATTCACACATGAAAGTGCAGAAATTGAACAAAAACTTGAAATCGGAAAATAATATTATTTCTTACTTTTAGCTCATAACTTGGTCTAATATGTCAGTTTTCAACATTTTATGACTAAATAATATATAATATGTCCAAACCAAACATAAAAGTGCAGAAATTGAACAAAAACTTAAAATCGGAAAATAAAATTATTTATAATTTTTAGCTCTTTACTTGGTCTAAAATGTCTGTTTTCAGCATTTCATGACTAAAAAAGTTATAGGAGGTCCAATTCACACATAAAAGTGCAGAAATTGAGCAAAAATTTAAAATGGGAAAATAAGATTATTTCTAATATTTAGCTCTCAACTTGGTCTAAAAATTTTTTTTTCAGAATTTTATGACTAAATAAGTTATAATGTCCAATTCACAAATAAAAGTGCAGAAATTTAAAAAAAACTTTACTTCGGAAAATAAGATTATTTCATACTTTTAGCTCATAACTTAGTCTAAAATGTCTGTTTTCGACATTTTATGACTAAATAAGTTATAATTTGTCTAATCCTCACATAAAAGTGCAGAAATTGAATAAAAACTTGAAATCGGAAAATAAGATTATTTCTGATTTTTAGCTCATAACTCTGTCTAAAATGTCTATTTTCAGAGTTTTATCACTAAATAAGTTATAATATGTCCAATTCACACATAAAAGTGGAGAAATTTAAAAAAAACTTTAAATCGGAAAATAAGATTATTTCATACTTTTTGCTCATAACTTGGTCTAAAATGTCTTTTTTCAACATTTTATGAATAAATAAGTTATAATATGTCCAATCCACACATAAAAGTGCAGAGATTGAACAAAAACTTAAAATTGGAAGATAAGATTATTTATAATTTTTAGCTCTTTACGTGGTCTAAAATGTCTGTTTTCAGCATTTCATGACTAAATAAGTTATAATAAGTCCAATTCACTCATAAAAATTGTTACGGTTGGGATTTTTTTTTTGGGTTTTCGTCAACAGTTATTGTTTCAACTCCTTGTTTTAATTTTACAACAAACATTGTCATTGGAAAATTACTATCCTCTTAGTTGTACATTTCTTCCCCGCGAAATTTGAAATTCGCGCCTCAGAGTAGCAAAATCTGATTCCAAGGAGAGTCAAAATTCAGAGTGGGAAATTCTCCGCCTACGAAATTCCGGTGGCCATTAGAGCTTCTGCTGTTGAAAAGTGAAAGACGTGGAGACGTAGTTTTCTTAATTTCTAGTGGTTTATCTAAAGAATTAGCTTGTCGTGAGTTTGTTGTTCGTATACTTCGAAGCTTTTGTTAATTCATATCGTCAGTGACGGATTCAGACCCTAGGAATTTGCGCACCTGGAGCGCTCGACATCGAGTCGGATTCTTAGAAAGCTATCTCCACCCTCATCTAAGTAGCCGCACAACATCTCAGGTACTGTTAACAATTTTTCTGATAATCGGAATGTAAGTGTTATTCTCATAGTCATAGTGCATGCACCACTCTAATTCCCACCAAGTGCACCTCGTGCACGTGCTCTCTTAGTCAGTTGTGATTTGAATACCTCGAGCTTAGACAAATCTGAATTTACAGGCTACTTTCGTGGGATCAATTTCATCAACGCCCGATTGCGATCTCCTAAAATTATTTCCTTAACAGTCTGCTGATAAGGAACCCGGAGGTACCTGTTCCCCCCCTGAATGGTGATCGCATTATCTTCTCGCAGAGGTTCTAGATGCCCTTGATCGATATCCGAGAGCGTATACATCGACGCCGGAACAACTAGCTCGACACCATCTTCGAGTGGACGGCAAATGGCCTGGAGATTCCACACGATAAGTCGACACCTGTTGATATATGTATATTTTGTTTTGCTATCATTCACTCTTCAAGTGGTAATATTGAATTTGTAACAGTCATTGTGCATATTTATTTTATCTAGTGGGATAGAGCGGCAAAGATAACAAATATTTTACCAAAATTCGTACGTACCCTTTAGGTCATCACAGCCTTTCTTTATATGATCGATGTTTATATATATTTATATTAAGTTATATTTTATTCCAATTATTTCGACAACCAAGAAAGCAGCTGTTTTATTGGGTTTATGATTTACAGATGTCATTACTGTTACTTTTATCAACTCGATTTATTTAATTTCATTTTTAATAAACACACCAGACACAACTGATAATTCTGACAGATAGTTTGTTTAGATTTATATAATTTCTGTTATTTTTTTTTTTTTGCGTTGTTTTTTTTTTTTGTACTTAGAACATAGTAAATATCTTTTCCAGTTTTTTTGTTTTATTTTGTTTAAAACAAAGGAAAAAAACTGGTGGCGCCCTTACGGTCTGAGAGACCGACTTAACTAAGTTCACTGCCATCGGTAACCACCCAGAATTCACGACAGGCCTCCACTGAGCTAGGCCGGAGGTAGGTTTCCAAAGAAATATTTTGGACCGTAACAGAATTTTTGGCGCCCAACGTGGGGCCCGACTTGTTCCATTCTTCTTTTGTGGGTTTCTTTGGCAGTGGATTAGTCAGTTGTGGCTGGTGTTTATTTCTATTTTTTTTTTTTTTTTTTTTTTCTCTTCTTTCTTCCGAATTGGACCTCATCCATTTCATTATTTGTTAAGGGAGACTTGTTGCCTTGCTAGATCTTTTGTTTTTTTGCGCACCACGATTGAGTTATCTAACGTGCACTGATTTGACATTATTCAATATGTCGTTACAACTTGTTAGTGGACACATCAACTATCTCACGCAGGATGAACTGATGTACGAGCTCAAAGTTCGTCGTCTTTCGGAGACTGGTACTGTCGATTCCATGCGTAGTTGGTTGCGTAGTTTGTTGCGGTTAGAGCGATCAGGGGCTGGTGTGAAACACGATGTACCGGGTACTTTTGATGAGGAGATAAGGGTTATCACTCAAAAGGTCGAAACGCTTAAGGCAGGGGTCACTGCTTTATCGGGAGAGGTGACTGACAGTACGTGCTTAAAGCTTAAGGCCCAGTTGGCTCATCTGTTCGGGCGCGTAAGTCGAGTTCCGTTCGCGGATACTGCGGAGAAAAAGAAGACGCGCTCGGGAATTATAGCTGAGGTGTTAAATATTAAAGCCGCATTGGAAGAAAAACTGGGCCGCGAATCCGAAATAAACTCTTCTGTACAATTTCATGCCAACTTAGCGACTCGGATTGAACTCGATGATAACCAGTCGGAAGACAATGACGTAGATCAGGACGAAGGACCGAATGTTTCGCGGCGGTCGGTTGTTTCGGGAATCGGAGTACCTTCGATTAAACCTAAAGATATTATCGCCTGGAACCTCAAGTTCACCGGCGAAGGCGAGTTGACCGTGGTAGCTTTCTTGGAAAAAGTCGATGACCTTTGTGGGGCCTACCAAATAGATAAACAATGGCTTCTACCAATGGCGATAATTTTATTCGAAGGTAAAGCTCGAGTTTGGTACAGGGCACACAAGGCTTCATTTAACAGTTGGAGTATGTTGACTAAGCGCCTGAGAGACGCGTTTTTGCCTCATGACTACGATGTTCGTCTATGGGACGAAATTCGTCAGCGAACGCAGGGATCGGACGAGTCAATAGATTTGTATGTTGCGCATATAACTAATCTCTTCGCGCGGCTGAGTACAAAAATACCGGAAGCGCTCATGGTCAAGACCCTCCGGAAGAATCTGACGCCATTCTTCCAAACGCATTTGGCGCTTGCGCGAATCACATCTGTCGTTGAATTGGTCGACCTATGCAAACAGCTCGAACGCTGTAAGGTAAGTGCGGAAGCGTACAAACCACCGGCCACTTCATATCATAAATTGGTTGAACCTGACCTCGCGTACCACCAACGCGGAACGAAGACGAATTCCTCTAAGATGGTTGATGCGGTAGATGCACGGATTACAGCGAGTTCTTCGAAGTCATCAGCCAAACCTATCACTTGTTGGAAGTGTGACAAGATAGGGCATCGCGCTTCCGAGTGTAGATCCAAACGAGGTGTAATGTGTTATAAGTGTAAAGCACCAAATGTAACGTTGAGGACGTGCCCAACATGTTCGAAACAGTCCTCGTCGGGAAACTAAAAGCAGGGTTTTTGAGTGGTCAACAAAGACCCTGCTCATTTGTCAATAAGACCAATTCTTCGGAACTTAGTCGCGTACAAATTATCCTCGATTACCTGCTACAGACAAATTCAGACGATCAACGACCTCATCTTGGGATTTCTTGTTATGGGATTGCTATGAAAGGACTTCTCGACTCCGGCGCAAGTACTACGATTCTCGGACGAGCAGGTCTCTCGCTCATAGAACATCTTCGACTGCCTATGCGGGAATCCTCGACCCATGCCTGTACTGTGGCGGACGGCACTTCGCATCCAATAATCGGTTTATTGTCGTTGCCAATAAAACTTGAACATAGAATAACACTTTTAAATGTGGCTGTAGTACCATCGTTACCGCACGTGCTTATCCTCGGCGTTGATTTCTGGATTCTCTCCGGTATCGTTCCAGACTTGAAAAACAAATGTTGGCATTTTACGTCCTCACCTACGGATTGTGCCGAAATTTTGGCGAGTCATCGGTTGAGTGCAGCTCAGCGCGATCTACTCGACTCGGCTGTTCAGCAGTATTTCAGCAGTATAAAAGGCGAACTCGGTTGCACAACAGCTGTCGAACACCAAATTGAGTTAGTCGACCATACACCGATCAAACAGCGCAATTATTCCGTGTCACCGCTGATTCCGGCCGCAATCAACGCAGAGCTAGATCGTATGTTGAAGTACGGCGTAGTTGAGCCATCGACCAGTGCGTGGTCGTCGCCAGTAGTGATGATCCGGAAAAAAGACGGGACTTATCGCTTTTGCGTTGACTTCCGGAAACTAAACAGGGTCACTAAGAGGGATGCATACCCTCTGCCACGTATAAGCAGCATCTTAGATCAGCTGAGTAACGCAAAATACCTGACCACCCTGGATATTAAGTCGGCGTATTGGCAGGTTCCTATTGCGCCGAATAGTCGCCAGTATACCGCGTTTGCCGTGAGTGGACGGGGCTTATTCCAATTTTGTCGACTTCCTTTTGGTTTGACCAACGCCCCAGCCATTTTCCAACGACTTGTGGACCAGGTAATTGGTCACGACCTTGAGCCCTATGTGTTTCAATACCTCGACGACCTCGTTATCGTTACGTCTACTTCTGAGGAGCATATGGACACCCTATCTAAGGTCTTCGAACGCTTGTCTTCGGCTAATTTAACTTTAAATCGGGAAAAATGTCAGTTCTGTCGGCCCAGTTTAAAATACTTAGGGTATGTAGTCGACTCCCAAGGACTGCATGTAGATCCTGAAAAGGTTTCGGCCATTCTTGATATTCCAGCGCCGAAGACGGTGAGGGGTGTTCGTCAATTTTTGGGCATGGCGTCATGGTACAGACGATTTCTGCCAAACTTCGCGAGCCTCGTTGCACCTCTGACCAGTCTTCTTCGTAAAAATCATAAGTTTGTCTGGACTTGCGAGTGTGCAGAAGCATTTCGGAAGGTCAAGGAACTTTTGATAACGGCACCGGTATTATACTGTCCAGATTTCGAAAGACCTTTTACCATCCAGACGGACGCGAGCGGTTACGGCATAGGAGCGGTGCTTACGCAGACTTATCCTGATGGCGAGCATGTCATCAGCTACGCCAGTCGTTCAATATCCGGCGCTGAAAGGAACTATAGTACTACTCAGCGAGAATGCCTAGCGGTCATCTGGGCGATCGAAAAATTCCGGGGATACGTGGAAGGTTATCACTTCACGGTAATAACAGACCATCACTCGCTTCTGTGGCTTCAGAGTCTACAGAATCCGGTTGGGAAGTTGTGTCGATGGGCTCTTCGTCTACAGGCCTTCGATTTCGAGATCGTGCATCGAAAAGGTCGCCTCAATGTCGTTCCTGACACTCTCAGCCGATCGGTATCTGCTTCGGAGGATTCACCACCGAAAATCGATGCGATCGATGCAGGATTGTTTACCGTGGCAGAACCTATCCGCGATCCGTGGTATATCAGGATGATGGACGCGGTTCGAGCGAATCCCTTAAAGTTAGACAAATGGCGTCTTACGGGCTCTCAATTGTTCAAATATCCGAACCTGCGTGACGGTGATGAGAACGATCCACTCTTGCTGTGGAAACGGGTAATTCCCAAAGAATCCCGCCTTCAAGTCATTAAGGATAATCATGATATGCCTGAGTGTGGGCACCTTGGAATGTATAAAACATATCATCGAGTAAAGTCTCTGTACTATTGGCCCCAGATGCGCGCCGATATTGCTCGGTATGTACGTGGTTGTCGTACTTGTCAGTCGTCGAAACCTGAACAACTTGCTCCGAAAGGTCTTATGACACCGAATCCTGTTGCAGACCGACCCTGGAAAATCATATCGACCGATTTGATAGGCCCTCTTCCCCGCTCGAAACAAGGTCACAACTACATTTTAGTTGTGGTGGATACATTTTCCAAATTCGTTCGTTTTTTTCCGCTTCGTGCGGCGTCGTCTAAAGTTGTGACTAAGTTAATAGAGGAAGAGATTTTTCTCCTATTCGGTGCACCTCAGCTTATTCTTGCCGATAATGGTGTCCAGTATATCAGTCGCGAGTTTAAAAACCTAGCGCAACGCTACGGTTCGAAAATAAGGTACAATCCCGTTTATCATCCGCAGGCGAATCCTACGGAAAGGGTAAATAAAACACTGAAGTCTATGTTAGTTTCATTTATTAAGGATGCGGACCATCGAACGTGGGACGTAGAGATTAAGAAATTAGCCTGCGCAGTCCGAACATCAAGGCATGAAACCACCGGGTTCACACCGTACAAATTAAATTTTGGACGTGAATTCATACGATCGGGTCGTCTGTTCGGTGCACTGGAATCAACTGACGATGTAGAGTTTGGTGAACGGTTGGAGTTACCAGCAGATCAGTTGGAGGGGCATTACCAACTTGTTCATAAGCGTCTGCAGAAGGCTCAGCAGCAAAGCGCCCAACGGTATAATCTTCGACGTCGGGATGTTCAATTTGCCCCTGGTGACTTGGTGTGGCGTAAGAACTATCGATTGTCGGACGCCACAAACAACTACTCGGCATCCCTAGCACCACGATATGTCGGACCTTTCCGGGTACGTCAAAGAATCGGATACGGTACTTATGTGCTCGAGGGTGATGACAACTGCGGCCGACGACATTGGCACGTAAAAGACCTGAAAGCCTATATCGATAACTCCGATTAGCTTAAGCTGTCGATTCAATTAGTTTATGGATCATTCCTTCTCATTGGTTTATTTTCGATCAATCGCCAAGTTCTCTTGTTGGCGAGAAGTGAAATTTCTCGGAAATTTCCGATAGGAGGTAAGAGGAGAGTGTTACGGTTTGGATTTTTTTTTTGGGTTTTCGTCAACAGTTATTGTTTCAACTCCTTGTTTTAATTTTACAACAAACATTGTCATTGGAAAATTACTATCCTCTTAGTTGTACATTTCTTCCCCGCGAAATTTGAAATTCGCGCCTCAGAGTAGCAAAATCTGATACCAAGGAGAGTCAAAATTCAGAGTGGGAAATTCTCCGCCTACGAAATTCCGGTGGCCATTAGAGCTTCTGCTGTTGAAAAGTGAAAGACGTGGAGACGTAGTTTTCTTAATTTCTAGTGGTTTATCTAAAGAATTAGCTTGTCGTGAGTTTGTTGTTCGTATACTTCGAAGCTTTTGCTAATTCATATCGTCAGTGACGGATTCAGACCCTAGGAATTTGCGCACCTGGAGCGCTCGACATCGAGTCGGATTCTTAGAAAGCTATCTCCACCCTCATCTAAGTAGCCGCACAACATCTCAGGTACTGTTAACAATTTTTCTGATAATCGGAATGTAAGTGTTATTCTCATAGTCATAGTGCATGCACCACTCTAATTCCCACCAAGTGCACCTCGTGCACGTGCTCTCTTAGTCAGTCGTGATTTGAATACCTCGAGCTTAGACAAATCTGAATTTACAGGCTACTTTCGTGGGATCAATTTCATCAACGCCCGATTGCGATCTCCTAAAATTATTTCCTTAACAGTCTGCTGATAAGGAACCCGGAGGTACCTGTTCCCCCCCTGAATGGTGATCGCATTATCTTCTCGCAGAGGTTCTAGATGCCCTTGATCGATATCCGAGAGCGTATACATCGACGCCGGAACAACTAGCTCGACACCATCTTCGAGTGGACGGCAAATGGCCTGGAGATTCCACACGATAAGTCGACACCTGTTGATATATGTATATTTTGTTTTGCTATCATTCACTCTTCAAGTGGTAATATTGAATTTGTAACAGTCATTGTGCATATTTATTTTATCTAGTGGGATAGAGCGGCAAAGATAACAAATATTTTACCAAAATTCGTACGTACCCTTTAGGTCATCACAGCCTTTCTTTATATGATCGATGTTTATATATATTTATATTAAGTTATATTTTATTCCAATTATTTCGACAACCAAGAAAGCAGCTGTTTTATTGGGTTTATGATTTACAGATGTCATTACTGTTACTTTTATCAACTCGATTTATTTAATTTCATTTTTAATAAACACACCAGACACAACTGATAATTCTGACAGATAGTTTGTTTAGATTTATATAATTTCTGTTATTTTTTTTTGCGTTGTTTTTTTTTTTTGTACTTAGAACATAGTAAATATCTTTTCCAGTTTTTTTGTTTTATTTTGTTTAAAACAAAGGAAAAAAACTGGTGGCGCCCTTACGGTCTGAGAGACCGACTTAACTAAGTTCACTGCCATCGGTAACCACCCAGAATTCACGACAGGCCTCCACTGAGCTAGGCCGGAGGTAGGTTTCCAAAGAAATATTTTGGACCGTAACAAAATGCAGAAATTGAGCAAAAACTTGAAATCGGAAATTAAGATTATTTCTAATTTTTAGCTCATAACTCTGTCTAAAATGTCTATTTTCACAGTTTTATCACTAAATAAGTTATAATATTTCCAATTCACACATAAAAGTGGAGAAATTGAAAAAAAACTTTAAATCGGGAAATAAGATTATTTAATACTTTTTGCTCATAACTTGGTCTAAAATGTCTGTTTTCAATATTTTATGACTAAATAAGTTATAATATGTCCAATCCACACATAAAAGTGCAGAAATTGAACAAAAACTTAAAATCGGAAGATAAGATTATTTATAATTTTTAGCTCTTTACTTGGTCTAAAATGTCTTTTTTCAACATTTTATGACTAAATAAGTTATAATATGTCCAATCCACACATAAAAGTGCAGAGATTGAACAAAAACTTAAAATTGGAAGATAAGATTATTTATAATTTTTAGCTCTTTACGTGGTCTAAACTGTCTGTTTTCAGCATTTCATGACTAAATAAGTTATAATAAGTCCAATTCACTCATAAAAATGCAGAAATTGAGCAAAAACTTGAAATCGGAAATTAAGATTATTTCTAATTTTTAGCTCATAACTCTGTCTAAAATGTCTATTTTCACAGTTTTATCACTAAATAAGTTATAATATTTCCAATTCACACATAAAAGTGGAGAAATTGAAAAAAAACTTTAAATCGGGAAATAAGATTATTTAATACTTTTTGCTCATAACTTGGTCTAAAATGTCTGTTTTCAACATTTTATGACTAAATAAGTTATAATATGTCCAATCCACACATAAAAATGCAGAAATTGAACAAAAACTTAAAATCGGAAGATAAGATTATTTATAATTTTTAGCTCTTTACTTGGTCTAAAATGTCTGTTTTCAGCATTTCATGACTAAATAAGTTATAATAAGTCCAATGCACACTTAAAAGTGGAGAATTTGAGCAAAAACTTGAAATCGGAAAATAAGATTATTTCTAATTATTAGCTCATAACTCGGTCTAAAATGTCTATTTTCAGAGTTTTATCACTAAATAAGTTATAATATGTCCAATTCACACATAAAAGTGCAGAAATTGAGCAAAAACTTAAAATGGGAAAATAAGATTATTTCTAATATTTAGCTCTTAACTTGGTCTAAAATGTCTTTTTTCAGAATTTTATGACTAAATAAGTTATAATATGTCCAATTCACACATAAATGTGCAGAAAGTGAAAAAAAACTTTAAATCGGAAAATAACATTATTTCATACTTTTAGCTCATAACTTGGTCTAAAATGTCATTTTTCGACATTTTATGACTAAATAAGTTATAATATGTCTAATCCTCACATAAAAGTGCAGAAATTGAACAAAAACTTGAAATCGGAAAATAAGATTATTTCATATTTTTAGCTCATAACTCTGTCTAAAATGTATATTTTCAGAGTTTTATCACTAAATAAGTTATAATACGTCCAATTCACACATAAAAGTGGAGAAATTGAAAAAAAACTTTAAATCGGAAAATAAGATTATTTCGTACTTTTTGATCATAACTTGGTCTAAAATGTCTGTTTTCAACATTTTATGACTAAATAAGTTATAATATGTCCAATCCACACATAAAAGTGCAGAAATTGAACAAAAACTTAAAATCGGAAGATAAGATTATTTATAATTTTTAGCTCTTTACTTGGTCTAAAATGTCTGTTTTCAGCATTTCATGACTAAATAAGTTATAATAAGTCCACTTCACACATAAAAGTGCAGAAATTGAAAAAAAACTTTAAATCGGAAAATAAGATTATTTCATACTTTTAGCTCATAACTTGGTCCAAAATGTCTGTTTTCAAAATTTTATGACTAAATAAGTTATAATATGTCCAATCCACACATAAAAGTGCAGAAATTGAACAAAAACTTAAAATCGGAAAATAAGATTATTTATAAATTTTAGCTCTTTACTGGGTCTAAAATGTCTGTTTTCAGCATTTCATGACTAAATAAGTTATAATAAGTCCAATGCACACTTAAAAGTGGAGAATTTGAGCAAAAACTTGAAAACGGAAAATAAGATTATTTCTAACTATTAGCTCATAACTCGGTCTAAAATGTCTATTTTCAGAGTTTTATCACTAAATAAGTTATAATATGTCCAATTCACACATAAAAGTGCAGAAATTGAAAATAAAAATTAAATCGGAAATTAAGATTATTTCATACTTTTAGCTCATAACTGGGTGTAAAATGTCTGTTTTCAACATTTTATGACTAAATAAATTATAATATATCCAATCCACACATAAAAGTGCATAAGTTGAACAAAAACTTAAAATCGGAAAATAAGATTATTTATAATTTTTAGCTCATAACTCGGTCTAAAATGTCTGTTTTCAGCATTTGATGACTAAATAAGTTATAGTAAGTCCAATTCACACATAAAAGTGCAGAAATTGAGCAAAAACTTAAAATGGGAAAATAAGATTATTTATAATATTTAGCTCTTAACTTGGTCTAAAATGTCTTTTTTCAGAATTTTATGACTAAATAAGTTATAATATGTCCAATTCACACATAAATGTGCAGAAATTGAAAAAAAACTTTAAATCGGAAAATAACATTATTTCATACTTTTAGCTCATAACTTGGTCTAAAATGTCTTTTTTCGACATTTTATGACTAAATAAGTTATAATATGTCTAATCCTCACATAAAAGTGCAGAAATTGAACAAAAACTTGAAATCGGAAAATAAGATTATTTCATATTTTTAGCTCATAACTCTGTCTAAAATGTATATTTTCAGAGTCTTATCACTAAATAAGTTATAATATGTCCAATTCACACATAAAAGTGGAGAAATTGAAAAAAAACTTTAAATCGGAAAATAAGATTATTTCATACTTTTAGCTCATAACTTGGTCCAAAATGTCTGTTTTCAAAATTTTATGACTAAATAAGTTATAATATGTCCAATCCACACATACAAGTGCAGAAATTGAACAAAAACTTAAAACCGGAAAATAAGATTATTTATAATTTTTAGCTCTTTACTTGGTCTAAAATGTCTGTTTTCAGCATTTCATGAATAAATAAGTTATAAGTCCAATTCACACATAAAAGTGCAGAAATTGAGCAAAAACTTAAAATCGGAGAATAATATTATTTCTAATATTTAGCTCTTAACTTGGTCTAAAATGTCTGTTTTCAACATTTTATGACTAAATAAATTATATGTCCAATCCACCCATAAAAGTGCAGAAATTGAAAAAAAACTTAAAATCGGAAAATAAGATTATTTATAATTTTTAGCTCTTTACTTGGTCTAAAATGTCTGTTTTCAGCATTTCATGACTAAATAAGTTATAGGAGGTCCAATTCACACATAAAAGTGCAGAAATTGAGCAAAAATTTAAAATGGGAAAATAAGATTATTTCTAATATTTAGCTCTCAACTTGGTCTAAATTTTTTTTTTTCAGAATTTTATGACTAAATAAGTTATAATGTCCAATTCACAAATAAAAGTGCAGAAATTGAAAAAAAACTTTACTTCGGAAAATAAGATTATTTCATACTTTTAGCTCATAACTTGGTCTAAAATGTCTGTTTTCGACATTTTATGACTAAATAAGTTATAATTTGTCTAATCCTCACATAAAAAAACTTGAAACCGGAAAATAAGATTATAGTAGATATACAAAGAGAGTTCTGGGGCGGAAGTGACCTGTCAACCACAGAACACAAACTGAGAACAGCATATTGACAGTGACACGGAACACAGTGACAGATGTGACACGGAACACAGCACAGAACACAAACTGAGAACAGCATATTGACAGTGACACGGAACACAGTGACAGATGTGACACGGAACACAGAGTATTTTTTCCAACGGGGTTTCAAATGTTAGATTCCTACATTTCATGAGCGCCATCTAGCGGAGAGGGGGTAAGTTACTGCATTTAGATTCCTACAATTCATGAGCGCCATCTAGCGGAGAGGGGATAAGTTACTGCATTTAGATTCCTACTTTTCATGACCGCCATTAGGGATTATTTATTTTATTGTTGAGGAAAAAAAGTTCTCAATTGCGCGGGATCGAACCCACAACCACACACACCAACACGTTAACAGTCTAAGCGTTTTCCAAGCCTGCCATCTCGGTTACCCATGTGAATGTGAGAAAGCGATGTATATATTTTGCATTGCGGCGATAGGAGATAAGCCGCGAGCTCATAAATTGGAATGTCGATGTGTTAACACCGCTTCGACGTGAGGGCGATAAGCCGTTTGGGTGTGTGCGCTCGGACAGCCCTCATCGTTTCAAGCAAACGACTCCCAAAATCGTCCTCTGCCGAAAATTTGATGGCGATTCAGTTTTTGATTCGTTTAAATCGGCCAAGATTTGATTTTCGTATAGAATATACGAGTTAAAATGCAAATTATACTTTTTCGACACAGCATCATTAAAAGTGCTTAAGAAATTAGGAGTGAAAGAAAATGTGTTATGTTTAATATTGTATTTATAAAATTTGCTTTATACCTGTGTAAATGTGAGAAATCAAAGAATGTATGTTGGATGACGGCGCGTGCGCACTTACATCAGATAAGCCGCGAGCTCATAAATTGGAATGTCGATGTGTTAACACCGCTTCGACGTAAGCAAGGGCGATAAGCCGTTTGGGTCTGCGCGCTCGGACAGCCCTCATCGTTTCAAGCAAACGACTCCCAAAATCGTCTTTTGCCGAAAATTTGATGGCGATTCAGTTTTTGATTCGTTTAAATCGGCCAAGATTTGATTTTCGTATAGAATATACGAGTTAAATTGCAAATTATACTTTTTCGACACAACAGCATCATTAAAAGTGCTTAAGAAATCAGGAGTGAAAGAAAATGTGTTATTGTATCTATCAAAAATGATTTTCTGAATAAAACAACATACTTAAAATTTGCTTTATACCTGTGTAAATGTGAGAAATCAAAGAATGTATGTTGGATGACGGCGCGTGCGCACTTACATCAGATAAGCCGCAAGCTCATAAATTGAAATGTCGATGTGTTAACATCGCTTCGACGTGAGCAAGGGCGATAAGCCGTTTGGGTGTGTGCGCTCGGACAGCCCTCATCGTTTCAAGCAAACAACTCCCAAAATCGTCTTCTGCCGAAAATTTGATGACGATTCAGTTTTTGATTCGTTTAAATCGGCCAAGATTTGATTTTCGTATGGAATATACGAGTTAAATTGCAAATTATGCTTATTTGACACAACAGCATCATTAAAAGTGCTTAAGAAATTAGGAGTGAAAGAAAATGTGTTATGTTTAATATTGTATTTATAAAATTTGCTTTATACCTGTGTAAATGTGAGAAATCAAAGAATGTATGTTGGATGACGGCGCGTGCGCACTTACATCAGATAAGCCGCGAGCTCATAAATTGGAATGTCGATGTGTTAACACCGCTTCGACGTGAGCATGGGCGATAAGCCGTTTGGGTCTGCGCGCTCGGAAAACCCTTCTCGTTTCAAGCAAACGACTCCCAAAATCGTCTTCTGCCGAAAATTTGATGGCGATTCAGTTTTTGATTCGTTTAAATCGGCCAAGATTTGATTTTCGTATAGAATATACGAGTTAAATTGCAAATTAAACTTTTTCGACACAACAGCATCATTAAAAGTGCTTAAACAAGAAATTAGGAGTGAAAGAAAATGTGTTATGTTTAATATTGTATTTATAAAATTTGCTTTATACCTGTGTGAATGTGAGAAATCAAAGAATGTATGTTGGATGGCGGCGCGTGCGCACTTACATCAGATAAGCCGCAAGCTCATAAATTGAAATGTCGATGTGTTAACACCGCTTCGACGTGAGCAAGGGCGATAAGCCGTTTGGGTGTGTGCGCTCGGACAACCCTCATCGTTTCAAGCAAACGACTCCCAAAATCGTCTTTTACCGAAAATTTGATGGCGATTCAGTTTTTGATTCGTTTAAATCGGCCAAGATTTGATTTTCGTATAGAATATACGAGTTAAATTGCAAATTATGCTTATTCGACACAACAGCATCATTAAAAGTGTTTAAATAAGAAACCAGGAGTGAAAGAAAATGTGTTATTGTATCTATCAAAAATGATTTTCTGAATAAAACAACATTTTACTTAAAATTTGCTTTATTTAATAAATGATTTTATCAAACAAAATTTTTAGATAGAGTACGGAGTGATTCTTCTTGATGGCATCTCATTGCGTTGACGAAAACGTGTAGGATTTTTGAAGACCTTCTCATTCCAATCGTTTTCACTGAATTGTGTGGTAGGATTGATAGTCATATCATTGAACAATGTAAACACCTTTTGTTTTTCCTCAAAAAAGTTTAGAATATTTTTTAATTCCTCCAAACGTCGAATGTGTTGCTCCAACCTTTCTTTCAACATCATCGTAACTCTATGACTCTCATACTGAAACTGTTGTCAGACAAAAAAACTTGTTTCTTGTTTCCCTTCCTTCTCCCCCCAAAAAAAAAAAATCTCTCTATTACAAAACCATTTATACAATTCATCAACATTTCTAAGACTACAATAATAGAATTGACTGTTGCTATATTTGTGGTGCATACATGATGTAAATTCGCTGTTGTTGAACGCTGGAACAGAATGAAGAGTATATCTGAAAAATTAGAACTGAAAAAAAAACACACAACTGAATTCAAAACGTGAAAAGAAAATATTTTATTCAGTGGCCGAGCGTCGTAGACAGGGACAGAAGAAACGAGGAAAGGAAAGAACGCACTACAAGCGGGGAGATCCGTTTGAAAGATAAGAGCGAGAATTATACATGGCTGCAAATGCGTGATGAATGGAAGAGCAGGAAGTGTCTCAAAATATTTTCAATGATTCCCTCAGACTTTACATGAAAATTAAGGTGGAATTGCAGGTTTCTCAAGAAACAAAGTAGGTCACATTAAAAAAATGAGAGCTCGTAAAGAAGCACTTATATCAAAAATCCAAGTTACCATAATTACAAATGCGTTGGGAAGAAACAAATGAAAAGATATTGAAAAAAAAACGTTACACAAATCAGGGAAAACCGGTGAAAGAAGAGCGAAATACTTTCAAACTTCATAAAAAAAATTTTGGTATATAGACAAGACTGAACAATGAAATTTTATATTTCAAAAACAAATACATGTAGAATATAAAGTACATTACATATCAGTTGAAGTGCCAAATCTTTCAAACACAAGTCTGGGAGAGACATCCAATAGAATTTATTAAGAAGTAAGTCATTTAATGACAACATAGTATTAACAAAAAAGCAGTCTGGAAGTATGAAAATGAAA
The DNA here is from genome assembly GCA_958507055.1 of Crioceris asparagi. Classification (NCBI taxonomy): domain Eukaryota; kingdom Metazoa; phylum Arthropoda; class Insecta; order Coleoptera; family Chrysomelidae; genus Crioceris; species Crioceris asparagi. The sequence continues at coordinate 28,014 of CAUEHI010000461.1, forward strand.
AGCAATATGAAAACATGTAAATTGTGTCGCTCATTATACACATTGTTTAACTTTCAACGTTTTTCATCTATGCGAGGACAATTGCTAATTTTGTTAGAACAAAGAAAAAATTAAAAATTGATGACAAGAAACGTTGAAAAAGAAGACCACCACCCAATATAATTTATTAATTGTAAAATTATGCTGGCACATGCATCGTGGTTGTGATTTGTTCCTTCTTATCAACGTTTTTGATCCATCTGTTGAGTCGTATTTTTAATGTCTTTTTAAAATTCCAATTGCTTTTCGTAATATAAGATTGAATGTTATTTGTTTCGAAAAATATTTCTGATGGATACATCTTTGAATCCATACAAAAAAAAAATAACTCGTGTTTCATTCAATTTTCTTTATTGTTTAAATCAAATAACATATTGTATAAAGCATTAGAATCAGTTTTAATCACCTCTTCACAGCTCAAATAATTTGATATTTTTCAAACTTGGTGGTGAAATGATGCATCTCCTTTTCACACCAGAAATTCAACCAAATGGCATCGTTTTCACAAAAGTTGGTTAATTCAACACATACATACTTGTTTTGTTCAATGAAATTTTGAGTTTTGTATCAGAAATTCTTCAAATCCGTCTGGAGAAAAGATGATTTTCTTGTAAAACAACATCATAGACGTCAGAAGCATGCGCATTATTCACCTCAACTCAGCTGTTGTGTTTGCTATTCAATGTCAGTCGTTTGACATAAATTTTTCTTCTTGTTTCCTCAGTACTTTTTGAACCAGACAGATCTGATGTAATTTAGATACAATTCTTAGAAAGCTCTTCCAATTGATGAACCCAACATATATTGAGGAGACATACATGAAAATTCAATGAAAGTTTGTAAATAATTTTCTTCCAAAAGCTTTTGTTCAATCGTTGGGAAAAAAACAACATCATAATGATGGAATTATCTTATTGTTCAAAGGCGAACACAATGAAAAACCATTTGGGTCATCTCTCTGTATCACATATAAAATTACGTATAAGTATCGAAACAAATGAAGAAAATATAGTTCAAAATATAATTTCAGAGTCAATCCAATGCAAATTGTTATGGTAGCAGTTGCACAGAGAAAATGGTAAACTCAAGGAGTGGTAGATGAAATACCAACAAAAAAAAGAAGAAATTCCTCACAAGCCGAAAAATGTGACCGATATATTTGTTTGTTTTAACATAGACATAGACAAAAAATGAAACTTGTCGAGCAAATTAGACAAAATGGCACGAATAGCATACAGAAAACACAAGAGACCACATTAATATCAAATTTGAACATTGCTCACATGCCGAAAAATGTGGATGTTATAATTGTTTGCTTTAATACTGATTTAGATAGAAATGAAACTTATCCAACAAAATAGACAAAATATCGTTTGTAGGATGCAGAAAGCACGAGAGAATCACTTTAATATGAAATTTGTCTTAGATTCTATCATTATAAATAGATAATCATCATCAGCTGTTCTCCTCGACTGTTGTAATAACAGTATGTCAAGAAGCTCTTGCTTATTACATTTTATATAAATAAAATAAGATATTAGTAAAATAGTGTTTTATTTAATATATAGGAAAAAAAAGATCATTCATAAAAAGAAGTTACTTTGGAAAGCAAAGTTTTCAATTCTTGCAAGAGCCCACTGCTTGGACATTGTACTCCAAACATATTCCAATTAAATTCTCCTACTTGCACAAGTTTTCGTTGAAATTCGTTGTATTTGAAGTAAGTATTCTTCTTGAAGAAATATATATGTCCATCAATATAACGAAACGCTGAAGTTAAATTGCTTGGAATATCTGGAAACTCGTATCTAGTATTACCCATAAATTTTCGAGCTCCATTTTCATTATATTCTCGATAGTCACCATTTGTCAATAAAATATAGATTTTTCCACTGTTTGTCTGAAACATAGCTTCTACTTTAACTCCTCTAGGTATATCATAAGCAATGGTTCTGATGCTACCAACGATGTTTAAATTTGGAAATTGACTAAAATAAACTTTCTTATTGCTTGCAACCATAAGATTACCATTCGAAATTTGAAAAGCGTGATTCACTTTGGTTATTCCAGTGTTAATTAAATAATCATGATATAGATTTTCAGATTGATGAATTTTATTGTCTTTTTTATTAGCATTTATGTCTATTTTCCACAAGCGATTTTCAGAAATTACGTATAATTTATGGTTGGGGAATCCTGGTGAATATGCCAAAAACATTACGTCAGGATATTTCACATCACACAAGTTAAATGTAGAGCTAATATCTTCTGGAGAAGGTTGCTGCTGTGTTGTTTTGGGTGTTGTAGTAGGCCTCGGTTTGCCATATAACCTTTGAATTGCTAATTTATCATCTTCGTGTAGACTGTTTGCTGCATCTTGATAAAACGGGTACATTATTGCATGAGTATTTAGGCTGTGACTTATTCCTAGAGAATGTCCAATCTCATGTACCAGTACCATTAACAGATTTATCCCTCCATCACCAATCATGTTTCCATCATCATCAATATATTGCCAATTTTCATCAGCTTCTATATGAACTTCAACACATGAAGCATAGGATGCAGGGGGAAACGCGTGTCCTAAGACTACTCCTGGACCATCTAATGGATATGGACAGATCTCTTTACCCATGCATATGGTGCGATATTCGTGTTCTCTTTTGACAAATGCTACTAAAATATCTGGAGTGATGTTATTAACATGATCTCTCTTTATCATACTAGCAGTAGTAAGCATTTTAAATGTTAGTCCAGATGCATTTTGCCACATATTGAAAGCTTGTTGAACGACGTTTCGATATTTACCGACACCCTCGACCAAATACCAATGCAGAGTCGTTTTGTTCCATTTAGTTGAAACTAGAAATTCATTATCGCTATAGTGACATCGTGGTTTTGATATTAACTCAATCGTTTCTGCATTAAGGCTGCCATCTATCGGTAAATTGTAATCTTCTTGAAACTTTGCTAGACTCTCCTCGAGAGATGTATTTGTATTATTTTGAATATAACCATACTTTTGCAAATATTTCTGTGCATCAGGTAGAGTTAGGTTCGATGACGCGATATGTACCAGCAATAGCAAGGAAACGATCACCTTCATTGTCAACTCGTTAATGATTGAATTATCAAGGTGATAATGAATATATTTTGGTGGAGATATGAAATAAAACAAAAAAAAGTATATTTCACAGTATATTAGCAGTCTATGTTAGATGTAGATTCAAATTCATTATCTAAAAAATTCTGTATAATATCTGAACTATAATAAAAGAGATATTCCCTTAAGGTATTAGTATACATACAATCGATTGAGGATGCTTCACAAAATCCATAAAGAAGGTCTAAAACACTCAAATTTACATTATCTAACCAATTTCTTACAATATTAAATAAATTTCGATAAAATTCGTTGAAATTGAGGCATTCCAACATAGCAAGTCAATTTGAAATCACATGCATCTGTACATTTAAAATGGCTGCAATGTCTTCTTCATATAGATTCATGCCGACATTGAACTTGGAAATATATAAGAGGTTCGTATAGGTACCATACTGATATTGAGTCACTTTCACAAGGTCTCCACATTTTGTTTCTATAGGATCAGCAGCATAATCTTCGTTGTCTTCGACATTTTGTTGTATTTCTTATAGCAAGGTGATGATTGAATCCCACTCGTAGGTGGAGAATGAAATTTCCCAAGGTGTAGACCTTCGCTTCAGAATAACGCATGCACTAAAGTCTCTTGTAGGACTCAGACCACATCGCACCTCGTAGTTACATGTTTGAGGTAGAGGAAATGACATTAAAAATAATGGTTTTTCGGTTTGAGCTTTAGTTTCGAACATGATTAAAGCTTTGTCATCAGCCTCATCATCATAGAGTTTGAGGAGCCTTTTAGATCGAACAAAGTTACTCAGCTGATTCAACGTAAAGGCCATCTTTTATGATTGTAGATTGTTTATCACACATGTTATAATAATGAATTAATTTTATAATATCAGTATACAAGATTTGTCGGCATTGATTTAAATTAATATGTATATTTCTCATAACTGTGAAAAAGGTACAACTATCAAGAAAAATGAGGCAAGTAACTCAACAAATGACTGAAAATGACAAAAAAATGGTACAAATATCAAGAAAAATGAGACAAGTAACTACAAAATAGCTATGTGAGATCTGAAAAATTACAGAAAGAAATGCAAAATACATGAAATGAGAAAGAAAAATGGTACAAATATCAAGAAAAAATTATACAAGTAACTACAAAATAGCTATGTGAGATGTGAAAAATGACAGAAAAATGCAAAATACATGAAATGAGAGAGAAAAATGGTACAAATATCAAGCTGAGAAAAATACAAGACCTTGTATAATCAATGCTCTGAGGAAAGATGAAGCCATCAAGGTCAACGCAGTATTCGGAGGCGAGTTTGTAATCGTGAAAGGTGACCAAGTTCAAACGGAATATAAATATTTCACTACAGCCAATTCACCCATCTTCACCCACCTGGGGTGTAAATTTGTTAATGTTCACTCCTAAATTCATTACTCGCTTCAGTGCCCATCCACTATCTCTCTCTTGAAATTCTTCTAAGTCTTTGAAAATGAATTTAGGAGTGAACATTAACAAATTTACACCCCAGGTGGGTGAAGATGGGTGAATTGGCTGTAGTGAAATATTTATATTCCGTTTGAACTTGGTCACCTTTCACGATTACAAACTCGCCTCCGAATACTGCGTTGACCTTGATGGCTTCATCTTTCCTCAGAGCATTGATTATACAAGGTCTTGTATTTTTCTCAGCTTGATATTTGTACCATTTTTCTCTCTCATTTCATGTATTTTGCATTTTTCTGTCATTTTTCACATCTCACATAGCTATTTTGTAGTTACTTGTATAATTTTTTCTTGATATTTGTACCATTTTTCTTTCTCATTTCATGTATTTTGCATTTCTTTCTGTAATTTTTCAGATCTCACATAGCTATTTTGTAGTTACTTGTCTCATTTTTCTTGATATTTGTACCATTTTTTTGTCATTTTCAGTCATTTGTTGAGTTACTTGCCTCATTTTTCTTGATAGTTGTACCTTTTTCACAGTTATGAGAAATATACATATTAATTTAAATCAATGCCGACAAATCTTGTATACTGATATTATAAAATTAATTCATTATTATAACATGTGTGATAAACAATCTACAATCATAAAAGATGGCCTTTACGTTGAATCAGCTGAGTAACTTTGTTCGATCTAAAAGGCTCCTCAAACTCTATGATGATGAGGCTGATGACAAAGCTTTAATCATGTTCGAAACTAAAGCTCAAACCGAAAAACCATTATTTTTAATGTCATTTCCTCTACCTCAAACATGTAACTACGAGGTGCGATGTGGTCTGAGTCCTACAAGAGACTTTAGTGCATGCGTTATTCTGAAGCGAAGGTCTACACCTTGGGAAATTTCATTCTCCACCTACGAGTGGGATTCAATCATCACCTTGCTATAAGAAATACAACAAAATGTCGAAGACAACGAAGATTATGCTGCTGATCCTATAGAAACAAAATGTGGAGACCTTGTGAAAGTGACTCAATATCAGTATGGTACCTATACGAACCTCTTATATATTTCCAAGTTCAATGTCGGCATGAATCTATATGAAGAAGACATTGCAGCCATTTTAAATGTACAGATGCATGTGATTTCAAATTGACTTGCTATGTTGGAATGCCTCAATTTCAACGAATTTTATCGAAATTTATTTAATATTGTAAGAAATTGGTTAGATAATGTAAATTTGAGTGTTTTAGACCTTCTTTATGGATTTTGTGAAGCATCCTCAATCGATTGTATGTATACTAATACCTTAAGGGAATATCTCTTTTATTATAGTTCAGATATTATACAGAATTTTTTAGATAATGAATTTGAATCTACATCTAACATAGACTGCTAATATACTGTGAAATATACTTTTTTTTGTTTTATTTCATATCTCCACCAAAATATATTCATTATCACCTTGATAATTCAATCATTAACGAGTTGACAATGAAGGTGATCGTTTCCTTGCTATTGCTGGTACATATCGCGTCATCGAACCTAACTCTACCTGATGCACAGAAATATTTGCAAAAGTATGGTTATATTCAAAATAATACAAATACATCTCTCGAGGAGAGTCTAGCAAAGTTTCAAGAAGATTACAATTTACCGATAGATGGCAGCCTTAATGCAGAAACGATTAAGTTAATATCAAAACCACGATGTCACTATAGCGATAATGAATTTCTAGTTTCAACTAAATGGAACAAAACGACTCTGCATTGGTATTTGGTCGAGGGTGTCGGTAAATATCGAAACGTCGTTCAACAAGCTTTCAATATGTGGCAAAATGCATCTGGACTAACATTTAAAATGCTTACTACTGCTAGTATGATAAAGAGAGATCATGTTAATAACATCACTCCAGATATTTTAGTAGCATTTGTCAAAAGAGAACACGAATATCGCACCATATGCATGGGTAAAGAGATCTGTCCATATCCATTAGATGGTCCAGGAGTAGTCTTAGGACACGCGTTTCCCCCTGCATCCTATGCTTCATGTGTTGAAGTTCATATAGAAGCTGATGAAAATTGGCAATATATTGATGATGATGGAAACATGATTGGTGATGGAGGGATAAATCTGTTAATGGTACTGGTACATGAGATTGGACATTCTCTAGGAATAAGTCACAGCCTAAATACTCATGCAATAATGTACCCGTTTTATCAAGATGCAGCAAACAGTCTACACGAAGATGATAAATTAGCAATTCAAAGGTTATATGGCAAACCGAGGCCTACAACAACACCCAAAACAACACAGCAGCAACCTTCTCCAGAAGATATTAGCTCTACATTTAACTTGTGTGATGTGAAATATCCTGACGTAATGTTTTTGGCATATTCACCAGGATTCCCCAACCATAAATTATACGTAATTTCTGAAAATCGCTTGTGGAAAATAGACATAAATGCTAATAAAAAAGACAATAAAATTCATCAATCTGAAAATCTATATCATGATTATTTAACTAACACTGGAATAACCAAAGTGAATCACGCTTTTCAAATTTCGAATGGTAATCTTATGGTTGCAAGCAATAAGAAAGTTTATTTTAGTCAATTTCCAAATTTAAACATCGTTGGTAGCATCAGAACCATTGCTTATGATATACCTAGAGGAGTTAAAGTAGAAGCTATGTTTCAGACAAACAGTGGAAAAATCTATATTTTATTGACAAATGGTGACTATCGAGAATATAATGAAAATGGAGCTCGAAAATTTATGGGTAATACTAGATACGAGTTTCCAGATATTCCAAGCAATTTAACTTCAGCGTTTCGTTATATTGATGGACATATATATTTCTTCAAGAAGAATACTTACTTCAAATACAACGAATTTCAACGAAAACTTGTGCAAGTAGGAGAATTTAATTGGAATATGTTTGGAGTACAATGTCCAAGCAGTGGGCTCTTGCAAGAATTGAAAACTTTGCTTTCCAAAGTAACTTCTTTTTATGAATGATCTTTTTTTTCCTATATATTAAATAAAACACTATTTTACTAATATCTTATTTTATTTATATAAAATGTAATAAGCAAGAGCTTCTTGACATACTGTTATTACAACAGTCGAGGAGAACAGCTGATGATGATTATCTATTTATAATGATAGAATCTAAGACAAATTTCATATTAAAGTGATTCTCTCGTGCTTTCTGCATCCTACAAACGATATTTTGTCTATTTTGTTGGATAAGTTTCATTTCTATCTAAATCAGTATTAAAGCAAACAATTATAACATCCACATTTTTCGGCATGTGAGCAATGTTCAAATTTGATATTAATGTGGTCTCTTGTGTTTTCTGTATGCTATTCGTGCCATTTTGTCTAATTTGCTCGACAAGTTTCATTTTTTGTCTATGTCTATGTTAAAACAAACAAATATATCGGTCACATTTTTCGGCTTGTGAGGAATTTCTTCTTTTTTTTGTTGGTATTTCATCTACCACTCCTTGAGTTTACCATTTTCTCTGTGCAACTGCTACCATAACAATTTGCATTGGATTGACTCTGAAATTATATTTTGAACTATATTTTCTTCATTTGTTTCGATACTTATACGTAATTTTATATGTGATACAGAGAGATGACCCAAATGGTTTTTCATTGTGTTCGCCTTTGAACAATAAGATAATTCCATCATTATGATGTTTTTTTTCCCAACGATTGAACAAAAGCTTTTGGAAGAAAATTATTTACAAACTTTCATTGAATTTTCATGTATGTCTCCTCAATATATGTTGGGTTCATCAATTGGAAGAGCTTTCTAAGAATTGTATCTAAATTACATCAGATCTGTCTGGTTCAAAAAGTACTGAGGAAACAAGAAGAAAAATTTATGTCAAACGACTGACATTGAATAGCAAACACAACAGCTGAGTTGAGGTGAATAATGCGCATGCTTCTGACGTCTATGATGTTGTTTTACAAGAAAATCATCTTTTCTCCAGATGGATTTGAAGAATTTCTGATACAAAACTCAAAATTTCATTGAACAAAACAAGTATGTATGTGTTGAATTAACCAACTTTTGTGAAAACGATGCCATTTGGTTGAATTTCTGGTGTGAAAAGGAGATGCATCATTTCACCACCAAGTTTGAAAAATATCAAATTATTTGAGCTGTGAAGAGGTGATTAAAACTGATTCTAATGCTTTATACAATATGTTATTTGATTTAAACAATAAAGAAAATGAATGAAACACGAGTTATTTTTTTTTTGTATGGATTCAAAGATGTATCCATCAGAAATATTTTTCGAAACAACAAATAACATTCAATCTTATATTACGAAAAGCAATTGGAATTTTAAAAAGACATTAAAAATACGACTCAACAGATGGATCAAAAACGTTGATAAGAAGGAACAAATCACAACCACGATGCATGTGCCAGCATAATTTTACAATTAATAAATTATATTGGGTGGTGGTCTTCTTTTTCAACGTTTCTTGTCATCAATTTTTAATTTTTTCTTTGTTCTAACAAAATTAGCAATTGTCCTCGCATAGATGAAAAACGTTGAAAGTTAAACAATGTGTATAATGAGCGACACAATTTACATGTTTTCATATTGCTTTTCATTTTCATACTTCCAGACTGCTTTTTTGTTAATACTATGTTGTCATTAAATGACTTACTTCTTAATAAATTCTATTGGATGTCTCTCCCAGACTTGTGTTTGAAAGATTTGGCACTTCAACTGATATGTAATGTACTTTATATTCTACATGTATTTGTTTTTGAAATATAAAATTTCATTGTTCAGTCTTGTCTATATACCAAAAATTTTTTTATGAAGTTTGAAAGTATTTCGCTCTTCTTTCACCGGTTTTCCCTGATTTGTGTAACGTTTTTTTTTCAATATCTTTTCATTTGTTTCTTCCCAACGCATTTGTAATTATGGTAACTTGGATTTTTGATATAAGTGCTTCTTTACGAGCTCTCATTTTTTTAATGTGACCTACTTTGTTTCTTGAGAAACCTGCAATTCCACCTTAATTTTCATGTAAAGTCTGAGGGAATCATTGAAAATATTTTGAGACACTTCCTGCTCTTCCATTCATCACGCATTTGCAGCCATGTTTAATTCTCGCTCTTATCTTTCAAACGGATCTCCCCGCTTGTAGTGCGTTCTCACTTTCCTCGTTTCTTCTGTCCCTGTCTACGACGCTCGGCCACTGAATAAAATATTTTCTTTTCACGTTTTGAATTCAGTTGTGTGTTTTTTTTTCAGTTCTAATTTTTCAGATATACTCTTCATTCTGTTCCAGCGTTCAACAACAGCGAATTTACATCATGTATGCACCACAAATATAGCAACAGTCAATTCTATTATTGTAGTCTTAGAAATGTTGATGAATTGTATAAATGGTTTTGTAATAGAGAGATTTTTTTTTTTTGGGGGGAGAAGGAAGGGAAACAAGAAACAAGTTTTTTTGTCTGACAACAGTTTCAGTATGAGAGTCATAGAGTTACGATGATGTTGAAAGAAAGGTTGGAGCAACACATTCGACGTTTGGAGGAATTAAAAAATATTCTAAACTTTTTTGAGGAAAAACAAAAGGTGTTTACATTGTTCAATGATATGACTATCAATCCTACCACACAATTCAGTGAAAACGATTGGAATGAGAAGGTCTTCAAAAATCCTACACGTTTTCGTCAACGCAATGAGATGCCATCAAGAAGAATCACTCCGTACTCTATCTAAAAATTTTGTTTGATAAAATCATTTATTAAATAAAGCAAATTTTAAGTAAAATGTTGTTTTATTCAGAAAATCATTTTTGATAGATACAATAACACATTTTCTTTCACTCCTGGTTTCTTATTTAAACACTTTTAATGATGCTGTTGTGTCGAATAAGCATAATTTGCAATTTAACTCGTATATTCTATACGAAAATCAAATCTTGGCCGATTTAAACGAATCAAAAACTGAATCGCCATCAAATTTTCGGTAAAAGACGATTTTGGGAGTCGTTTGCTTGAAACGATGAGGGTTGTCCGAGCGCACACACCCAAACGGCTTATCGCCCTTGCTCACGTCGAAGCGGTGTTAACACATCGACATTTCAATTTATGAGCTTGCGGCTTATCTGATGTAAGTGCGCACGCGCCGCCATCCAACATACATTCTTTGATTTCTCACATTCACACAGGTATAAAGCAAATTTTATAAATACAATATTAAACATAACACATTTTCTTTCACTCCTAATTTCTTGTTTAAGCACTTTTAATGATGCTGTTGTGTCGAAAAAGTTTAATTTGCAATTTAACTCGTATATTCTATACGAAAATCAAATCTTGGCCGATTTAAACGAATCAAAAACTGAATCGCCATCAAATTTTCGGCAGAAGACGATTTTGGGAGTCGTTTGCTTGAAACGAGAAGGGTTTTCCGAGCGCGCAGACCCAAACGGCTTATCGCCCATGCTCACGTCGAAGCGGTGTTAACACATCGACATTCCAATTTATGAGCTCGCGGCTTATCTGATGTAAGTGCGCACGCGCCGTCATCCAACATACATTCTTTGATTTCTCACATTTACACAGGTATAAAGCAAATTTTATAAATACAATATTAAACATAACACATTTTCTTTCACTCCTAATTTCTTAAGCACTTTTAATGATGCTGTTGTGTCAAATAAGCATAATTTGCAATTTAACTCGTATATTCCATACGAAAATCAAATCTTGGCCGATTTAAACGAATCAAAAACTGAATCGTCATCAAATTTTCGGCAGAAGACGATTTTGGGAGTTGTTTGCTTGAAACGATGAGGGCTGTCCGAGCGCACACACCCAAACGGCTTATCGCCCTTGCTCACGTCGAAGCGATGTTAACACATCGACATTTCAATTTATGAGCTTGCGGCTTATCTGATGTAAGTGCGCACGCGCCGTCATCCAACATACATTCTTTGATTTCTCACATTTACACAGGTATAAAGCAAATTTTAAGTATGTTGTTTTATTCAGAAAATCATTTTTGATAGATACAATAACACATTTTCTTTCACTCCTGATTTCTTAAGCACTTTTAATGATGCTGTTGTGTCGAAAAAGTATAATTTGCAATTTAACTCGTATATTCTATACGAAAATCAAATCTTGGCCGATTTAAACGAATCAAAAACTGAATCGCCATCAAATTTTCGGCAAAAGACGATTTTGGGAGTCGTTTGCTTGAAACGATGAGGGCTGTCCGAGCGCGCAGACCCAAACGGCTTATCGCCCTTGCTTACGTCGAAGCGGTGTTAACACATCGACATTCCAATTTATGAGCTCGCGGCTTATCTGATGTAAGTGCGCACGCGCCGTCATCCAACATACATTCTTTGATTTCTCACATTTACACAGGTATAAAGCAAATTTTATAAATACAATATTAAACATAACACATTTTCTTTCACTCCTAATTTCTTAAGCACTTTTAATGATGCTGTGTCGAAAAAGTATAATTTGCATTTTAACTCGTATATTCTATACGAAAATCAAATCTTGGCCGATTTAAACGAATCAAAAACTGAATCGCCATCAAATTTTCGGCAGAGGACGATTTTGGGAGTCGTTTGCTTGAAACGATGAGGGCTGTCCGAGCGCACACACCCAAACGGCTTATCGCCCACACGTCGAAGCGGTGTTAACACATCGACATTCCAATTTATGAGCTCGCGGCTTATCTCCTATCGCCGCAATGCAAAATATATACATCGCTTTCTCACATTCACATGGGTAACCGAGATGGCAGGCTTGGAAAACGCTTAGACTGTTAACGTGTTGGTGTGTGTGGTTGTGGGTTCGATCCCGCGCAATTGAGAACTTTTTTTCCTCAACAATAAAATAAATAATCCCTAATGGCGGTCATGAAAAGTAGGAATCTAAATGCAGTAACTTATCCCCTCTCCGCTAGATGGCGCTCATGAATTGTAGGAATCTAAATGCAGTAACTTACCCCCTCTCCGCTAGATGGCGCTCATGAAATGTAGGAATCTAACATTTGAAACCCCGTTGGAAAAAATACTCTGTGTTCCGTGTCACATCTGTCACTGTGTTCCGTGTCACTGTCAATATGCTGTTCTCAGTTTGTGTTCTGTGCTGTGTTCCGTGTCACATCTGTCACTGTGTTCCGTGTCACTGTCAATATGCTGTTCTCAGTTTGTGTTCTGTGGTTGACAGGTCACTTCCGCCCCAGAACTCTCTTTGTATATCTACTGATTATTTCTTACTTTTAGCTCATAACTTTTTCTAATATGTCTGTTTTCAACATTTTATGACTAAATAATATATAATTTGTTTAAACCAAACATAAAAGTGCAGAAATTGAACAAAAACTTAAAATCGGAAAATAAGATTATTTCATACTTTTAGCTCATAACTTGGTCTAAAATGTCTGTTTTCAACATTTTATGACTAAATAAGTTATAGTATGTCTCATCCACACATAAAAGTGCAGAAATTGAACAAAAACTTAAAATCGGAGAATAAGATTATTTCTAATATTTTAACTTGCTCTAAAATGTCTATTTTCAGAATTTTATGACTAAATAAGTTATAATATGTCCAATTCACACATAAAAGTGCAGAAATTGAACAAAAACTTAAAATCGGAGAATAAGATTATTTCTAATATTTTAACTTGCTCTAAAATGTCTATTTTCAGAATTTTATGACTAAATAAGTTATAATATGTCCAATTCACACATAAGAGTGCAGAAATTGAACAAAAACTTAAAATCGGAAAATAAGATTATATCATATTTTTAGCTCATAACTTGGTCTAAGATGTCTGTTTTTGACATTTTATGACAAAATAAGTTATAATATGTCTAATCCTCACATAAAAGTGCAGAAATTGAACAAAAACTTAAAATTGGAAGATAAGATTATTTATAATTTTTAGCTCTTTACGTGGTCTAAAATGTCTGTTTTCAGCATTTCATGACTAAATAAGTTATAATAAGTCCAATTCACACATGAAAGTGCAGAAATTGAACAAAAACTTGAAATCGGAAAATAAGATTATTTCTTACTTTTAGCTCATAACTTGGTCTAATATGTCTGTTTTCAACATTTTATGACTAAATAATATATAATATGTCCAAACCAAACATAAAAGTGCAGAAATTGAACAAAAACTTAAAATCGGAAAATAAGATTATTTCATACTTTTGGCTCATAACTTGGTCTAAAATGTCTGTTTTCAGCATTTTAAGACTAAATAAGTTATAATATGTCTAATCCACACATAAAAGTGCAGAAATTGAACAAAAACTTAAAATCGGAAAATAAGATTATTTCTAATATTTTAGCTTGGTCTAAAATGTCTATTTTCAGAATTTTATAACTAAATAAGTTATAATATGTCCAATTCACACATAAAAGTGCAGAAATTGAACAAAAACTTAAAATCGGAAAATAAGATTATTTCATACTTTTAGCTCATAACTTGGTCTAAAATGTCTGTTTTCAACATTTTATGACTAAATAAGTTATAATATGTCTAATCCACACATAAAAGTGCAGAAATTGAACAAAAACTTAAAATCGGAGAATAAGATTATTTCTAATATTTTAACTTGCTCTAAAATGTCTATTTTCAGAATTTTATGACTAAATAAGTTATAATATGTCCAATTCACACATAAGAGTTCAGAAATTGAACAAAAACTTAAAATCGGAAAATAAGATTATTTCATATTTTTAGCTCATAACTTGGTCTAAGATGTCTGTTTTTGACATTTTATGACAAAATAAGTTATAATATGTCTAATCCTCACATAAAAGTGCAGAAATTGAACAAAAACTTGAAATCGGAAAATAAGATTATTTCTAATTATTAGCTCATAACTCGGTCTAAAATGTCTATTTTCAGAGTTTTATCACTAAATAAGTTATAATATGTCCAATTCACACATAAAAGTGCAGAGATTGAACAAAAACTTAAAATTGGAAGATAAGTTATTTATAATTTTTAGCTCTTTACGTGGTCTAAAATGTCTGTTTTCAGCATTTCATGACTAAATAAGTTATAATAAGTCCAATTCACTCATAAAAATGCAGAAATTGAGCAAAAACTTGAAATCGGAAATTAAGATTATTTCTAATTTTTAGCTCATAACTCTGTCAAAATGTCTATTTTCACAGTTTTATCACTAAATAAGTTATAATATTTCCAATTCACACATAAAAGTGCAGACATCGAACAAAAACTTAAAATCGGAAAATAAGATTATTTATAATTTTTAGCTCTTTACTGGGTCTAAAATGTCTGTTTTCAGCATTTCATGACTAAATAAGTTATAATAAGTCCAATGCACACTTAAAAGTGGAGAATTTGAGCAAAAACTTGAAATCGGAAAATAAGATTATTTCTAATTATTAGCTCATAACTCGGTCTAAAATGTCTATTTTCAGAGATTTATCACTAAATAAGTTATAATATGTCCAATTCACACATAAAAGTGCAGAAATTGAAAATAAAAATTAAATCGGAAAATAAGATTATTTCATACTTTTAGCTCATAACTTGGAGTAAAATGTCTGTTTTCAACATTTTATGACTAAATAAATTATAATATGTCCAATCCACACATAAAAGTGCATAAGTTGAACAAAAACTTAAAATCGGAAAATAAGATTATTTATAATTTTTAGCTCATAACTCGGTCTAAAATGTCTGTTTTCAGCATTTCATGACTAAATAAGTTATAGTAAGTCCAATTCACACATAAAAGTGCAGAAATTGAGCAAAAACTTAAAATGGGAAAATAAGATTATTTCTAATATTTAGCTCTTAACTTGGTCTAAAATGTCTTTTTTCAGAATTTTATGACTAAATAAGTTATAATATGTCCAATTCACACATAAATGTGCAGAAATTGAAAAAAAACTTTAAATCGGAAAATAACATTATTTCATACTTTTAGCTCATAACTTGGTCTAAAATGTCTTTTTTCGACATTTTATGACTAAATAAGTTATAATATGTCTAATCCTCACATTAAAGTGCAGAAATTGAACAAAAACTTGAAATCGGAAAATAAGATTATTTCATATTTTTAGCTCATAACTCTGTCTAAAATGTATATTTTCAGAGTTTTATCACTAAATAAGTTATAATATGTCCAATTCACACATAAAAGTGGATAAATTGAAAAAAAACTTTAAATCGGAAAATAAGATTATTTCATACTTTTTGATCATAACTTGGTCTAAAATGTCTGTTTTCAACATTTTATGATTAAATAAGTTATAATATGTCCAATCCACACATAAAAGTGCAGAAATTGAACAAAAACTTAAAATCGGAAGATAAGATTATTTATAATTTTTAGCTCTTTACTTGGTCTAAAATGTCTGTTTTCAGCATTTCATGACTAAATAAGTTATAGTAAGTCCAATTCACACATAAAAGTGCAGAAATTGAAAAAAAACTTTAAATCGGAAAATAAGATTATTTCATACTTTTAGCTCATATCTTGGTCCAAAATGTCTGTTTTCAACATTTTATGTCTAAATAAGTTATAATATGTCCAATCCACACATACAAGTGCAGAAATTGAACAAAAACTTAAAACCGGAAAATAATATTATTTATAATTTTTAGCTCTCAACTTGGTCTAAATTTTTTTTTTCAGAATTTTATGACTAAATAAGTTATAATGTCCAATTCACAAATAAAAGTGCAGAAATTGAAAAAAAACTTTACTTCGGAAAATAAGATTATTTCATACTTTTAGCTCATAACTTGGTCTAAAATGTCTGTTTTCGACATTTTATGACTAAATAAGTTATAATTTGTCTAATCCTCACATAAAAAAACTTGAAACCGGAAAATAAGATTATTTCTTACTTTTAGCTCATAACTTTTTCTAATATGTCTGTTTTCAACATTTTATGACTAAATAATATATAATTTGTTTAAACCAAACATAAAAGTGCAGAAATTGAACAAAAACTTAAAATCGGAAAATAAGATTATTTCATACTTTTAGCTCATAACTTGGTCTAAAATGTCTGTTTTCAACATTTTATGACTAAATAAGTTATAGTATGTCTAATCCACACATAAAAGTGCAGAAATTGAACAAAAACTTAAAATCGGAGAATAAGATTATTTCTAATATTTTAACTTGCTCTAAAATGTCTATTTTCAGAATTTTATGACTAAATAAGTTATAATATGTCCAATTCACACATAAAAGTGCAGAAATTGAACAAAAACTTAAAATCGGAGAATAAGATTATTTCTAATATTTTAACTTGCTCTAAAATGTCTATTTTCAGAATTTTATGACTAAATAAGTTATAATATGTCCAATTCACACATAAGAGTGCAGAAATTGAACAAAAACTTAAAATCGGAAAATAAGATTATTTCATATTTTTAGCTCATAACTTGGTCTAAGATGTCTGTTTTTGACATTTTATGACAAAATAAGTTATAATATGTCTAATCCTCACATAAAAGTGCAGAAATTGAACAAAAACTTAAAATTGGAAGATAAGATTATTTATAATTTTTAGCTCTTTACGTGGTCTAAAATGTCTGTTTTCAGCATTTCATGACTAAATAAGTTATAATAAGTCCAATTCACACATGAAAGTGCAGAAATTGAACAAAAACTTGAAATCGGAAAATAAGATTATTTCTCACTTTTAGCTCATAACTTGGTCTAATATGTCTGTTTTCAACATTTTATGACTAAATAATATATAATATGTCCAAACCAAACATAAAAGTGCAGAAATTGAACAAAAACTTAAAATCGGAAAATAAGATTATTTCATACTTTTGGCTCATAACTTGGTCTAAAATGTCTGTTTTCAGCATTTTAAGACTAAATAAGTTATAATATGTCTAATCCACACATAAAAGTGCAGAAATTGAACAAAAACTTAAAATCGGAAAATAAGATTATTTCTAATATTTTAGCTTGGTCTAAAATGTCTATTTTCAGAATTTTATAACTAAATAAGTTATAATATGTCCAATTCACACATAAAAGTGCAGAAATTGAACAAAAACTTAAAATCGGAAAATAAGATTATTTCATACTTTTAGCTCATAACTTGGTCTAAAATGTCTGTTTTCAACATTTTATGACTAAATAAGTTATAATATGTCTAATCCACACATAAAAGTGCAGAAATTGAACAAAAACTTAAAATCGGAGAATAAGATTATTTCTAATATTTTAACTTGCTCTAAAATGTCTATTTTCAGAATTTTATGACTAAATAAGTTATAATATGTCCAATTCACACATAAGAGTTCAGAAATTGAACAAAAACTTAAAATCGGAAAATAAGATTATTTCATATTTTTAGCTCATAACTTGGTCTAAGATGTCTGTTTTTGACATTTTATGACAAAATAAGTTATAATATGTCTAATCCTCACATAAAAGTACAGAAATTGAACAAAAACTTGAAATCGGAAAATAAGATTATTTCTAATTATTAGCTCATAACTCGGTCTAAAATGTCTATTTTCAGAGTTTTATCACTAAATAAGTTATAATATGTCCAATTCACACATAAAAGTGCAGAGATTGAACAAAAACTTAAAATTGGAAGATAAGTTATTTATAATTTTTAGCACTTTACGTGGTCTAAAATGTCTGTTTTCAGCATTTCATGACTAAATAAGTTATAATAAGTCCAATTCACTCATAAAAATGCAGAAATTGAGCAAAAACTTGAAATCGGAAATTAAGATTATTTCTAATTTTTAGCTCATAACTCTGTCAAAATGTCTATTTTCACAGTTTTATCACTAAATAAGTTATAATATTTCCAATTCACACATAAAAGTGCAGACATCGAACAAAAACTTAAAATCGGAAAATAAGATTATTTATAATTTTTAGCTCTTTACTGGGTCTAAAATGTCTGTTTTAAGCATTTCATGACTAAATCAGTTATAATAAGTCCAATGCACACTTAAAAGTGGAGAATTTGAGCAAAAACTTGAAATCGGAAAATAAGATTATTTCTAATTATTAGCTCATAACTCGGTCTAAAATGTCTATTTTCAGAGATTTATCACTAAATAAGTTATAATATGTCCAATTCACACATAAAAGTGCAGAAATTGAAAATAAAAATTAAATCGGAAAATAAGATTATTTCATACTTTTAGCTCATAACTTGGAGTAAAATGTCTGTTTTCAACATTTTATGACTAAATAAATTATAATATGTCCAATCCACACATAAAAGTGCATAAGTTGAACAAAAACTTAAAATCGGAAAATAAGATTATTTATAATTTTTAGCTCATAACTCGGTCTAAAATGTCTGTTTTCAACATTTCATGACTAAATAAGTTATAGTAAGTCCAATTCACACATAAAAGTGCAGAAATTGAGCAAAAACTTAAAATGGGAAAATAAGATTATTTCTAATATTTAGCTCTTAACTTGGTCTAAAATGTCTTTTTTCAGAATTTTATGACTAAATAAGTTATAATATGTCCAATTCACACATAAATGTGCAGAAATTGAAAAAAAACTTTAAATCGGAAAATAACATTATTTCATACTTTTAGCTCATAACTTGGTCTAAAATGTCTTTTTTCGACATTTTATGACTAAATAAGTTATAATATGTCTAATCCTCACATTAAAGTGCAGAAATTGAACAAAAACTTGAAATCGGAAAATAAGATTATTTCATATTTTTAGCTCATAACTCTGTCTAAAATGTATATTTTCAGAGTTTTATCACTAAATAAGTTATAATATGTCCAATTCACACATAAAAGTGGAGAAATTGAAAAAAAACTTTAAATCGGAAAATAAGATTATTTCATACTTTTTGATCATAACTTGGTCTAAAATGTCTGTTTTCAACATTTTATGATTAAATAAGTTATAATATGTCCAATCCACACATAAAAGTGCAGAAATTGAACAAAAACTTAAAATCGGAAGATAAGATTATTTATAATTTTTAGCTCTTTACTTGGTCTAAAATGTCTGTTTTCAGCATTTCATGACTAAATAAGTTATAGTAAGTCCAATTCACACATAAAAGTGCAGAAATTGAAAAAAAACTTTAAATCGGAAAATAAGATTATTTCATACTTTTAGCTCATATCTTGGTCCAAAATGTCTGTTTTCAACATTTTATGTCTAAATAAGTTATAATATGTCCAATCCACACATACAAGTGCAGAAATTGAACAAAAACTTAAAACCGGAAAATAATATTATTTATAATTTTTAGCTCTTTACTTGGTCTAAAATGTCTGTTTTCAGCATTTCATGAATAAATAAGTTATAATAAGTCCAATTCACACTTAAAAGTGCAGAAATTGAGCAAAAACTTAAAATCGGAGAATAATATTATTTCTAATATTTAGCTCTTAACTTGGTCTAAAATGTCTGTTTTCAACATTTTATGACGAAATAAATTATAATATGTCCAATCCACCCATAAAAGTGCAGAAATTGAACAAAAACTTAAAATCGGAAAATAAGATTATTTATAATTTTTAGCTCTTTACTTGGTCTAAAATGTCTGTTTTCAGCATTTCAAGACTAAATAAGTTATAGGAGGTCCAATTCACACATAAAAGTGCAGAAATTGAGCAAAAACTTAAAATGGGAAAATAAGATTATTTCTAATATTTAGCTCTCAACTTGGTCTAAATTTTTTTTTTTCAGAATTTTATGACTAAATAAGTTATAATGTCCAATTCACAAATAAAAGTGCAGAAATTGAAAAAAAACTTTAAATCGGAAAATAACATTATTTCATACTTTTAGCTCATAACTTGGTCTAAAATGTCTTTTTTCGACATTTTATGACTAAATAAGTTATAATATGTCCAATCCACACATAAAAGTGCATAAGTTGAACAAAAACTTAAAATCGGAAAATAAGATTATTTATAATTTTTAGCTCATAACTCGGTCTAAAATGTCTGTTTTCAACATTTCATGACTAAATAAGTTATAGTAAGTCCAATTCACACATAAAAGTGCAGAAATTGAGCAAAAACTTAAAATGGGAAAATAAGATTATTTCTAATATTTAGCTCTTAACTTGGTCTAAAATGTCTTTTTTCAGAATTTTATGACTAAATAAGTTATAATATGTCCAATTCACACATAAATGTGCAGAAATTGAAAAAAAACTTTAAATCGGAAAATAACATTATTTCATACTTTTAGCTCATAACTTGGTCTAAAATGTCTTTTTTCGACATTTTATGACTAAATAAGTTATAATATGTCTAATCCTCACATTAAAGTGCAGAAATTGAACAAAAACTTGAAATCGGAAAATAAGATTATTTCATATTTTTAGCTCATAACTCTGTCTAAAATGTATATTTTCAGAGTTTTATCACTAAATAAGTTATAATATGTCCAATTCACACATAAAAGTGGAGAAATTGAAAAAAAACTTTAAATCGGAAAATAAGATTATTTCATACTTTTTGATCATAACTTGGTCTAAAATGTCTGTTTTCAACATTTTATGATTAAATAAGTTATAATATGTCCAATCCACACATAAAAGTGCAGAAATTGAACAAAAACTTAAAATCGGAAGATAAGATTATTTATAATTTTTAGCTCTTTACTTGGTCTAAAATGTCTGTTTTCAGCATTTCATGACTAAATAAGTTATAGTAAGTCCAATTCACACATAAAAGTGCAGAAATTGAAAAAAAACTTTAAATCGGAAAATAAGATTATTTCATACTTTTAGCTCATATCTTGGTCCAAAATGTCTGTTTTCAACATTTTATGTCTAAATAAGTTATAATATGTCCAATCCACACATACAAGTGCAGAAATTGAACAAAAACTTAAAACCGGAAAATAATATTATTTATAATTTTTAGCTCTTTAGTTGGTCTAAAATGTCTGTTTTCAGCATTTCATGAATAAATAAGTTATAATAAGTCCAATTCACACTTAAAAGTGCAGAAATTGAGCAAAAACTTAAAATCGGAGAATAATATTATTTCTAATATTTAGCTCTTAACTTGGTCTAAAATGTCTGTTTTCAACATTTTATGACGAAATAAATTATAATATGTCCAATCCACCCATAAAAGTGCAGAAATTGAACAAAAACTTAAAATCGGAAAATAAGATTATTTATAATTTTTAGCTCTTTACTTGGTCTAAAATGTCTGTTTTCAGCATTTCAAGACTAAATAAGTTATAGGAGGTCCAATTCACACATAAAAGTGCAGAAATTGAGCAAAAACTTAAAATGGGAAAATAAGATTATTTCTAATATTTAGCTCTCAACTTGGTCTAAAATTTTTTTTTTCAGAATTTTATGACTAAATAAGTTATAATGTCCAATTCACAAATAAAAGTGCAGAAATTGAAAAAAAACTTTACTTCGGAAAATTAGATTATTTCATACTTTTAGCTCATAACTTGGTCTAAAATGTCTGTTTTCGACATTTTATGACTAAATAAGTTATAATTTGTCTAATCCTCACATAAAAGTGCAGAAATTGAACAAAAACTTGAAATCGGAAAATAAGATTATTTCTGATTTTTAGCTCATAACTCTGTCTAAAATGTCTATTTTCAGAGTTTTATCACTAAATAAGTTATAATATGTCCAATTCACACATAAAAGTGGAGAAATTGAAAAAAAAACTTTAAATCGGAAAATAAGAATATTTCATACTTTTTGCTCATAACTTGGTCTAAAATGTCTTTTTTCAACATTTTATGACTAAATAAGTTATAATATGTCCAATCCACACATAAAAGTGCAGAGATTGAACCAAAACTTAAAATTGGAAGATAAGATTATTTATAATTTTTAGCTCTTTACGTGGTCTAAAATGTCTGTTTTCAGCATTTCATGACTAAATAAGTTATAATAAGTCGAATTCACTCATAAAAATGCAGAAATTGAGCAAAAACTTGAAATCGGATATTAAGATTATTTCTAATTTTTAGCTCATAACTCTGTCTAAAATGTCTATTTTCACAGTTTTATCACTAAATAAGTTATAATATTTCCAATTCACACATAAAAGTGGAGAAATTGAAAAAAAACTTTAAATCGGGAAATAAGATTATTTAATACTTTTTGCTCATAACTTGGTCTAAAATGTCTGTTTTCAGCATTTCATGACTAAATAAGTTATAATAAGTCCAATGCACACTTAAAAGTGGAGAATTTGAGCAAAAACTTGATATCGGAAAATAAGATTATTTCTAATTATTAGCTCATAACTCGGTCTAAAATGTCTATTTTCAGAGATTTATCACTAAATAAGTTATAATATGTCCAATTCACACATAAAAGTGCAGAAATTGAAAATAAAAATTAAATCGGAAAATGAGATTATTTCATACTTTTAGCTCATAACTTGGTGTAAAATGTCTGTTTTCAACATTTTATGACTAAATAAATTATAATATGTCCAATCCACACATAAAAGTGCATAAGTTGAACAAAAACTTAAAATCGGAAAATAAGATTATTTATAATTTTTAGCTTATAACTCGGTCTAAAATGTCTGTTTTCAGCATTTCATGACTAAATAAGTTATAGTAAGTTCAATTCACACATAAAAGTGCAGAAATTGAGCAAAAACTTAAAATGGGAAAATAAGATTATTTCTTATATTTAGCTCTTAACTTGGTCTAAAATGTCTTTTTTCAGAATTTTATGACTAAATAAGTTATAATATGTCCAATTCACACATAAATGTGCAGAAATTGAAAAAAAACTTTAAATCGGAAAATAACATTATTTCATACTTTTAGCTCATAACTTGGTCTAAAATGTCTTTTTTCGACATTTTATGACTAAATAAGTTATAATATGTCTAATCCTCACATAAAAGTGCAGAAATTGAACAAAAACTTGAAATCGAAAAATAAGATTATTTCATATTTTTAGCTCATAACTCTGTCTAAAATGTATATTTTCAGAGTTTTATCACTAAATAAGTTATAATATGTCCAATTCACACATAAAAGTGGAGAAATTGAAAAAAAACTTTAAATCGGAAAATAAGATTATTTCATACTTTTTGATCATAACTTGGTCTAAAATGTCTGTTTTCAACATTTTATGATTAAATAAGTTATAATATGTCCAATCCACACATAAAGGTGCAGAAATTGAACAAAAACTTAAAATCGGAAGATAAGATTATTTATAATTTTTAGCTCTTTACTTGGTCTAAAATGTCTGTTTTCAGCATTTCATGACTAAATAAGTTATAGTAAGTCCAATTCACACATAAAAGTGCAGAAATTGAAAAAAAACTTTAAATCGGAAAATAAGATTATTTCATACTTTTTAGCTCATATCTTGGTCCAAAATGTCTGTTTTCAACATTTTATGACTAAATAAGTTATAATATGTCCAATCCACACATACAAGTGCAGAAATTGAACAAAAACTTAAAACCGGAAAATAATATTATTTATAATTTTTAGCTCTTTACTTGGTCTAAAATGTCTGTTTTCAGCATTTCATGAATAAATAAGTTATAATATGTCCAATTCACACTTAAAAGTGCAGAAATTGAGCAAAAACTTAAAATCGGAGAATAATATTATTTCTAATATTTAGCTCTTAACTTGGTCTAAAATGTCTGTTTTCAACATTTTATGACGAAATAAATTATAATATGTCCAATCCACCCATAAAAGTGCAGAAATTGAACAAAAACTTAAAATCGGAAAATAAGATTATTTATAATTTTTAGCTCTTTACTTGGTCTAAAATGTCTGTTTTCAGCATTTCAAGACTAAATAAGTTATAGGAGGTCCAATTCACACATAAAAGTGCAGAAA
>CAUEHI010000462.1:5000-10000 GCA_958507055.1 Crioceris asparagi
CTGGAGTTCCCCTAAATGCATCGGTACGATCGTCTCTATGTGCTTTTTCGTGAGGACAACGATTTCGGTTTTGCTAAGTGCCAGTGACAAGCTGTGATCTTGCATCCACCTGTTCACTCTGCGCATCACCTGATTCAGTTTAAGCTGAGCTTGATCCAGGCCTCTAGCTGCAATGAGAGCAGCGACATCGTCAGCGTAACCAACAAGGCAGGTCTCGTCGGGCATGTCGCATCTTAGCAGACCGTCGTAGGAAATATTCCAAAGGTCTGGCCCAAGGACAGAACCTTGAGCAGCACCAGAAGTGACAGGAATTTTCCGCTGTCCTTCGAGAGTGTCGTATAATAAGGATCGGTTCTCCAGATATGAATAATAATAATAATAATAATAATAATAATAATAATAATAATAATAATAATAATAATAATAATAATAATAATAATAATAATAATAATAATAATAATAATAATAATAATAATAATAATAATAATAATAATAATAATAATAATAATAATAATAATAATAATAATAATAATAATAATAATAATAATAATAATAATAATAATAATAATAATAATAATAATAATAATAATAATAATAATAATAATAATAATAATAATAATAATAATAATAATAATAATAATAATAATAATAATAATAATAATAATAATAATAATAATAATAATAATAATAATAATAATAATAATAATAATAATAATAATAATAATAATAATAATAATAATAATAATAATAATAATAATAATAATAATAATAATAATAATAATAATAATAATAATAATAATAATAATAATAATAATAATAATAATAATAATAATAATAATAATAATAATAATAATAATAATAATAATAATAATAATAATAATAATAATAATAATAATAATAATAATAATAATAATAATAATAATAATAATAATAATAATAATAATAATAATAATAATAATAATAATAATAATAATAATAATAATAATAATAATAATAATAATAATAATAATAATAATAATAATAATAATAATAATAATAATAATAATAATAATAATAATAATAATAATAATAATAATAATAATAATAATAATAATAATAATAATAATAATAATAATAATAATAATAATAATAATAATAATAATAATAATAATAATAATAATAATAATAATAATAATAATAATAATAATAATAATAATAATAATAATAATAATAATAATAATAATAATAATAATAATAATAATAATAATAATAATAATAATAATAATAATAATAATAATAATAATAATAATAATAATAATAATAATAATAATAATAATAATAATAATAATATATAATAATAATAATAATAATAATAATAATAATAATAATAATAATAATAATAATAATAATAATAATAATAATAATAATAATAATAATAATAATAATAATAATAATAATAATAATAATAATAATAATAATAATAATAATAATAATAATAATAATAATAATAATAATAATAATAATAATAATAATAATAATAATAATAATAATAATAATAATAATAATAATAATAATAATAATAATAATAATAATAATAATAATAATAATAATAATAATAATAATAATAATAATAATAATAATAATAATAATAATAATAATAATAATAATAATAATAATAATAATAATAATAATAATAATAATAATAATAATAATAATAATAATAATAATAATAATAATAATAATAATAATAATAATAATAATAATAATAATAATAATAATAATAATAATAATAATAATAATAATAATAATAATAATAATAATAATAATAATAATAATAATAATAATAATAATAATAATAATAATAATAATAATAATAATAATAATAATAATAATAATAATAATAATAATAATAATAATAATAATAATAATAATAATAATAATAATAATAATAATAATAATAATAATAATAATAATAATAATAATAATAATAATAATAATAATAATAATAATAATAATAATAATAATAATAATAATAATAATAATAATAATAATAATAATAATAATAATAATAATAATAATAATAATAATAATAATAATAATAATAATAATAATAATAATAATAATAATAATAATAATAATAATAATAATAATAATAATAATAATAATAATAATAATAATAATAATAATAATAATAATAATAATAATAATAATAATATAATAATAATAATAATAATAATAATAATAATAATAATAATAATAATAATAATAATAATAATAATAATAATAATAATAATAATAATAATAATAATAATAATAATAATAATAATAATAATAATAATAATAATAATAATGATAATAATAATGATAATAATAATGATAATAATAATGATAATAATAATGATAATAATAATGATAATAATAATGATAATAATAATGATAATAATAATAATAATAATAATAATAATAATAATAATAATAATAATAATAATAATAATAATAATAATAATAATAATAATAATAATAATAATAATGATAATAATAATGATAATAATAATGATAATAATAATAATAATAATAATAATAATAATAATAATAATAATAATAATAATAATAATAATAATAATAATAATAATAATAATAATGATAATAATAATGATAATAATAATGATAATAATAATGATAATAATAATGATAATAATAATGATAATAATAATGATAATAATAATGATAATAATAATGATAATAATAATGATAATAATAATGATAATAATAATGATAATAATAATGATAATAATAATGATAATAATAATGATAATAATAATAATAATAATAATAATAATGATAATAATAATAATAATAATAATAATAATAATGATAATAATAATGATAATAATAATAATAATAATAATAATAATAATAATAATAATAATAATAATAATAATAATAATAGTAATAATAATAATAATAATAATAATTTTTTTTTTTTTTTTTTTTTTTTGTGTGTTGAGGAGGGAAATGCATTTACGCACACTGTACGATTAGGAATTTCGTACAGTAGTGCAGGGCTCCCGGCTGCTCAAGAACTTGAGGTCTGACGGACTACCTGCTAAAAACCCCCTCTTCTCCGAAGGCACTAACCTGAGACCGTTTGACACATTATCAAGGTTAGGCCAAAGTTGTTGGCTCTTTGAGTTCGTCGTCTTTGTCATCTACCAAGTTTAGGGCCGATCAAGATCAGCCTTTTTGGCTTTAAGCAATGCTTCCGTGAAACGGATCACCTGGTTCCAGGAGTCACTGTCACGAAGCATAACCTTCACCAGAGTATCCGGTTCAAATGTTCCGATCCCAGCCATTAGTGAGGATCGTCGTTCGTGCCACTTACTGCAGATAAAGAAGAATAATAATAATAATAATAATAATAATAATAATAATAATAATAATAATAATAATAATAATAATAATAATAATAATAATAATAATAATAATAATAATAATTTTTTTTTTTTTTTTTTGTGTGGAGGAGGGAAATGCATTTACGCACGCTATACGGTAAAGCAGCTCGTACAGTAGTGCAGGACTCCTGTCAGTTCGAAAAACACGAAATCTGATAGACTACCTGCTAAAAACCCCCTCTTCTCCGATGGCACTAACCTGAGACCGTTTGACACATTATCAAGGTTAGGCCGATGATCATTAGCCCTTTCGCTCGACGTTTGAAAAGTTTGGCATGTTAAGGCCGATCTAGGTCAGCCTTTTTGGCTTTGAGTAGTGTTTCAGTGAAATTGACTACACTGTTCCAAGTATTTCCATTACGAAGTATGACATCCTCGAAAGTATCCGGATTGCAAGGTCCGATCATGGACACCAGTGAGGTTCGGCGGTCATGCCACCTACTGCAGGTGAAGAAGGTGTGCTCTACGGTATCGACGACACCTGGGCAATAAAGGCAATCCGGGCTTTCAGTCCTTCCGATCTTGTGGAGGTAGTGGCGGAAATACCCATGACCAGAAAGGAGTTGGGTCAAGAAGTATCCCACCTCACCATGTTCTCTCTCAGCCCACGGTCTAATATTTGGTATTAGCCTTTTGGTCCATCGCCCTCTTGGCTCTGCATCCCAGTTGGCCTGCCAGTCATTGAAAGTGTGGTCCCGCTCTTCTGCAGCGAGAGTATCTCTCTAGATCGCCTGTCGTTCACGTGCTAGTAGGTGAATGGGGGCTATTCCTGCTATTACCAGTATAGCTGGCTCAGAAACCGTGCGGTATGCCGAGGCAATACGTAGAGCACCCAGGCGCTGCACTCGTGCAAGCTGGTTCCGGTAGCACTCTTTACTTAGAACATGCGCCCAAACCTCCGATCCGTAAAGAAGAACAGAGTTTACAGACGACATAAGAAGCCTTCGTTTACTTGAGCGTGGACCACCAGTGTTGGCCATGAGACCACTGAGAGAAGCTACTCCTCTGGCGGCTTTTTCAGCGGTACGTCGAATCTGCTCTCTGAAGCTCATCTTACTGTCGATCATCACTCCGAGGTATCTAGCTGAGGGTCTGGTCTCTATCTGGAGTTCCCCTAAATGCATCGGTACGATCGTCTCTATGTGCTTTTTCGTGAGGACAACGATTTCGGTTTTGCTAAGTGCCAGTGACAAGCTGTGATCTTGCATCCACCTGTTCACTCTGCGCATCACCTGATTCAGTTTAAGCTGAGCTTGATCCAGGTCTCTAGCTGCAATGAGAGCAGCGACATCGTCAGCGTAACCAACAAGGCAGGTCTCGTCGGGCATGTCGCATCTTAGCAGACCGTCGTAGGAAATATTCCAAAGGTCTGGCCCAAGGACAGAACCTTGAGCAGCACCAGAAGTGACAGGAATTTTCCGCTGTCCTTCGAGAGTGTCGTATAATAAGGATCGGTTCTCCAGATATGAATAATAATAATAATAATAATAATAATAATAATAATAATAATAATAATAATAATAATAATAATAATAATAATAATAATAATAATAATAATAATAATAATAA
>CAUEHI010000462.1:12500-17500 GCA_958507055.1 Crioceris asparagi
AATAATAATAATATTTTTTTTTTTTTTTTTTTTTTTTGTGTGGAGGAGGGAAATGCATTTACGCACGCTATACGGTAAAGCAGCTCGTACAGTAGTGCAGGACTCCTGTCAGTTCGAAAAACACGAAATCTGATAGACTACCTGCTAAAAACCCCCTCTTCTCCGATGGCACTAACCTGAGACCGTTTGACACATTATCAAGGTTAGGCCGATGATCATTAGCCCTTTCGCTCGACGTTTGAAAAGTTTGGCATGTTAAGGCCGATCTAGGTCAGCCTTTTTGGCTTTGAGTAGTGTTTCAGTGAAATTGACTACACTGTTCCAAGTATTTCCATTACGAAGTATGACATCCTCGAAAGTATCCGGATTGCAAGGTCCGATCATGGACACCAGTGAGGTTCGGCGGTCATGCCACCTACTGCAGGTGAAGAAGGTGTGCTCTACGGTATCGACGACACCTGGGCAATAAAGGCAATCCGGGCTTTCAGTCCTTCCGATCTTGTGGAGGTAGTGGCGGAAATACCCATGACCAGAAAGGAGTTGGGTCAAGAAGTATCCCACCTCACCATGTTCTCTCTCAGCCCACGGTCTAATATTTGGTATTAGCCTTTTGGTCCATCGCCCTCTTGGCTCTGCATCCCAGTTGGCTTGCCAGTCATTGAAAGTGTGGTCCCGCTCTTCTGCAGCGAGAGTATCTCTCTCATTTTCGCGGTTTCTCTGGTAGATCGCCTGTCGTTCACGTGCTAGTAGGTGAATGGGGGCTATTCCTGCTATTACCAGTATAGCTGGCTCAGAAACCGTGCGGTATGCCGAGGCAATACGTAGAGCACCCAGGCGCTGCACTCGTGCAAGCTGGTTCCGGTAGCACTCTTTACTTAGAACATGCGCCCAAACCTCCGATCCGTAAAGAAGAACAGAGTTTACAGACGACATAAGAAGCCTTCGTTTACTTGAGCGTGGACCACCAGTGTTGGCCATGAGACCACTGAGAGAAGCTACTCCTCTGGCGGCTTTTTCAGCGGTACGTCGAATCTGCTCTCTGAAGCTCATCTTACTGTCGATCATCACTCCGAGGTATCTAGCTGAGGGTCTGGTCTCTATCTGGAGTTCCCCTAAATGCATCGGTACGATCGTCTCTATGTGCTTTTTCGTGAGGACAACGATTTCGGTTTTGCTAAGTGCCAGTGACAAGCTGTGATCTTGCATCCACCTGTTCACTCTGCGCATCACCTGATTCAGTTTAAGCTGAGCTTGATCCAGGCCTCTAGCTGCAATGAGAGCAGCGACATCGTCAGCGTAACCAACAAGGCAGGTCTCGTCGGGCATGTCGCATCTTAGCAGACCGTCGTAGGAAATATTCCAAAGGTCTGGCCCAAGGACAGAACCTTGAGCAGCACCAGAAGTGACAGGAATTTTCCGCTGTCCTTCGAGAGTGTCGTATAATAAGGATCGGTTCTCCAGATATGAATAATAATAATAATAATAATAATAATAATAATAATAATAATAATAATAATAATAATAATAATAATAATAATAATAATAATAATAATAATAATAATAATAATAATAATAATAATAATAATAATAATAATAATAATAATAATAATAATAATAATAATAATAATAATAATAATAATAATAATAATAATAATAATAATAATAATAATAATAATAATAATAATAATAATAATAATAATAATAATAATAATAATAATAATAATAATAATAATAATAATAATAATAATAATAATAATAATAATAATAATAATAATAATAATAATAATAATAATAATAATAATAATAATAATAATAATAATAATAATAATAATAATAATAATAATAATAATAATAATAATAATAATAATAATAATAATAATAATAATAATAATAATAATAATAATAATAATAATAATAATAATAATAATAATAATAATAATAATAATAATAATAATAATAATAATAATAATAATAATAATAATAATAATAATAATAATAATAATAATAATAATAATAATAATAATAATAATAATAATAATAATAATAATAATAATAATAATAATAATAATAATAATAATAATAATAATAATAATAATAATAATAATAATAATAATAATAATAATAATAATAATAATAATAATAATAATAATAATAATAATAATAATAATAATAATAATAATAATAATAATAATAATAATAATAATAATAATAATAATAATAATAATAATAATAATAATAATAATAATAATAATAATAATAATAATAATAATAATAATAATAATAATAATAATAATAATAATAATAATAATAATAATAATAATAATAATAATAATAATAATAATAATAATAATAATAATAATAATAATAATATATAATAATAATAATAATAATAATAATAATAATAATAATAATAATAATAATAATAATAATAATAATAATAATAATAATAATAATAATAATAATAATAATAATAATAATAATAATAATAATAATAATAATAATAATAATAATAATAATAATAATAATAATAATAATAATAATAATAATAATAATAATAATAATAATAATAATAATAATAATAATAATAATAATAATAATAATAATAATAATAATAATAATAATAATAATAATAATAATAATAATAATAATAATAATAATAATAATAATAATAATAATAATAATAATAATAATAATAATAATAATAATAATAATAATAATAATAATAATAATAATAATAATAATAATAATAATAATAATAATAATAATAATAATAATAATAATAATAATAATAATAATAATAATAATAATAATAATAATAATAATAATAATAATAATAATAATAATAATAATAATAATAATAATAATAATAATAATAATAATAATAATAATAATAATAATAATAATAATAATAATAATAATAATAATAATAATAATAATAATAATAATAATAATAATAATAATAATAATAATAATAATAATAATAATAATAATAATAATAATAATAATAATAATAATAATAATAATAATAATAATAATAATAATAATAATAATAATAATAATAATAATAATAATAATAATAATAATAATAATAATAATAATAATAATAATAATAATAATAATAATAATAATAATAATAATAATAATAATAATAATAATAATAATAATAATAATAATAATAATAATAATAATAATAATAATAATAATAATAATAATAATAATAATAATAATAATAATAATAATAATAATAATAATAATAATAATAATAATAATAATAATAATAATAATAATAATAATAATAATAATAATAATAATAATAATAATAATAATAATAATAATAATAATAATAATAATAATAATAATAATAATAATAATAATAATAATAATAATAATAATAATAATAATAATAATAATAATAATAATAATAATATATAATAATATATAATAATAATAATAATAATAATAATAATAATAATAATAATAATAATAATAATAATAATAATAATAATAATAATAATAATAATAATAATAATAATAATAATAATAATAATAATAATAATAATAATAATAATAATAATAATAATAATAATAATAATAATAATAATAATAATAATAATAATAATAATAATAATAATAATAATAATAATAATAATAATAATAATAATAATAATAATAATAATAATAATAATAATAATAATAATAATAATAATAATAATAATAATAATAATAATAATAATAATAATAATAATAATAATAATAATAATAATAATAATAATAATAATAATAATAATAATAATAATAATAATAATAATAATAATAATAATAATAATAATAATAATAATAATAATAATAATAATAATAATAATAATAATAATAATAATAATAATAATAATAATAATAATAATAATAATAATAATAATAATAATAATAATAATAATAATAATAATAATAATAATAATAATAATAATAATAATAATAATAATAATAATAATAATAATAATAATAATAATAATAATAATAATAATAATAATAATAATAATAATAATAATAATAATAATAATAATAATAATAATAATAATAATAATAATAATAATAATAATAATAATAATAATAATAATAATAATAATAATAATAATAATAATAATAATAATAATAATAATAATAATAATAATAATAATAATAATAATAATAATAATAATAATAATAATAATAATAATAATAATAATAATAATAATAATAATAATAATAATAATAATAATAATAATAATAATAATAATAATAATAATAATAATAATAATAATAATAATAATAATAATAATAATAATAATAATAATAATAATAATAATAATATAATAATAATAATAATAATAATAATAATAATAATAATAATAATAATAATAATAATAATAATAATAATAATAATAATAATAATAATAATAATAATAATAATAATAATAATAATAATAATAATAATAATAATAATAATAATAATAATAATAATAATAATAATAATAATAATAATAATAATAATAATAATAATAATAATAATAATAATAATAATAATAATAATAATAATAATAATAATAATAATAATAATAATAATAATAATAATAATAATAATAATAATAATAATAATAATAATAATAATAATAATAATAATAATAATAATAATAATAATAATAATAATAATAATAATAATAATAATAATAATAATAATAATAATAATAATAATAATAATAATAATAATAATAATAATAATAATAATAATAATAATAATAATAATAATAATAATAATAATAATAATAATAATAATAATAATAATAATAATAATAATAATAATAATAATAATAATAATAATAATAATAATAATAATAATAATAATAATAATAATAATAATATAATAATAATAATAATAATAATAATAATAATAATAATAATAATAATAATAATAATAATAATAATAATAATAATAATAATAATAATAATAATAATAATAATAATAA
>CAUEHI010000463.1:0-5000 GCA_958507055.1 Crioceris asparagi
TTATTTAGTCATAAAATGTTGAAAACAGATATTTTAGACCAAGTTAAGAGCTAAAAAATAGAAATAATCTTGTTTTCCGATCTCAAGTTTCTTTTCAATTTCTGCACTTTTATGTGTGGATTAGACATATTATAGCTTATTTAGTTTATAGCTTATTTAGTCATAAAATGTTGAAAACAGATATTTTAGACCAAATTAAGAGCTAAAATTAGAAATAATCTTGTTTTCCGATTTCAAGTTTTTTTTCAATTTCTGCACTATTATGTGTGGATTAGACATATTATAGCTTATTTAGTCATAAAATGTTAAATACAGATATTTTAAACCAAGTTAAGAGCTAAAAATTAGAAATAATCTTGTTTTCCGATTTCAAGTTTCTTTTCAATTTCTGCACTTTTATGTGTGGATTAGAAATATTATAGCTTATTTAGTCATAAAATGTTGAAAACAGATATTTTAGACCAAGTTAGGAGCTAAAAATTAGAAATAATCTTGTTTTCCGATTTAAAGTTGTTTTTCAATTTCTGCACTTTTATGTGTGGATTAGACATATTATAGCTTATTAAGTCATAAAATGTTGAAAACAGATATTTTAGACCAAGTTAAGAGCTAAAAATTAGAAATAATCTTGTTTTCCGATTTAAAGTTTTTTTTCAATTTCTGCACTTTTATGTGTGGATTAGACATATTATAGCTTATTAAGTCATAAAATATTGAAAACAGATATTTTAGACCAAGTTAAGAGCTAAAAATTAGAAATAATCTTGTTTTCGATTTAAAGTTTTTTTTCAATCTCTGCACTTTTATGTGTGGATTAGACATATTATAGCTTATTTAGTCATAAAATGTTGAAAACAGATATTTTAGACCAAGTTAAGAGCTAAAAATTAGAAATAATCTTGTTTTCCGATTTAAAGTTTTTTTTTCAATTTCTGCACTTTATGTGTGGATTAGACATATTATAGCTTATTTAGTCATAAAATGTTGAAAACAGATATTTTAGACCAAGTTAAGAGCTAAAAATTAGAAATAATCTGTTTTCCGATTAAAAGTTTTTTTTCAATTTCTGCACTTTTATGTGTGGATTAGACATATTATAGCTTATTTAGTCATAAAATGTTGAAAACAGATATTTTAGACCAAGTTAGGAGCTAAAAATTAGAAATAATCTTGTTTTCCGATTTAAAGTTTTTTTCAATTTCTGCACTTTTATGTGTGGATTAGACATATTATAGCTTATTTAGTCATAAAATGTTGAAAACAGATATTTTAGACCACGTTAAGAGCTAAAAATTAGAAATAATCTTGTTTTCCGATATCAAGTTTCTTTTCAATTTCTGCACTTTTATGTATGGATTAGACATATTATAGCTTATTAGTCATAAAATGTTGAAACAGATATTTTAGACCAAGTTAAGAGCTAAAAATTATAAATAATCTTGTTTTCCGATTTCAAGTTTATTTTCAATTTCTGCACTTTTATGTGTGGATTAGACATATTATAGCTTATTTATCATAAAATGTTGAAAACAGATATTTTAGACCAAGTTAAGACCTAAAAATTAGAAATAATCTTGTTTTCCGATTTAAAGTTTTTTTTCAATTTCTGCACTTTTATGTGTGGATTAGACATATTATAGCTTATTTAGTCATAAAATGTTGAAAACAGATATTTTAGACCAAGTTAAGAGCTAAAAATTAGAAATTAATCTTGTTTTCCGATTTAAAGTTTTTTTTCAATTTCTGCACTTTTATGTGTGGATTAGACATATTATAGCTTATTTAGTCATAAAATGTTGAAAACAGATATTTTAGACCAAGTTAAGAGCTAAAAATTAGAAATAATCTTGTTTTCCGATTTAAAGTTTTTTCTCAATTTCTGCACTTTATGTGTGGATTAGACATATTATAGCTTATTTAGTCATAAAATATTGAAAACAGATATTTTAGACCTAGTTAAGAGCTAAAATTAGAAATAATCTTGTTTTCCGATTTCAAGTTTCTTTTCAATTTCTGCACTTTTATGTGTGGATTAGACATATTATAGCTTATTTAGTCATAAAATGTTGAAAACAGATATTTTAGACCAAGTTAAGAGCTAAAAATTAGAAATAATCTTGTTTTCCGATTTAAAGTTTCTTTTCAATTTCTGCACTTTTATGTGTGGATTAGACATAATATAGCTTATTTAGTCATAGAATGTTGAAAACAGATATTTTAGACTAAGTTAAGAGCTAAAAATTAGAAATAATCTTGTTTTCCGATTTAAAGTTTTTTTTCAATTTCTGCACTTTTTTGTGTGGATTAGACATATTATAGATTATTTTGTCATAAAATGTTGAAAACAGATATTTTAGACCAAGTTAAGAGCTAAAAATTAGAAATAATCTGTTTTCCGATTAAAAGTTTTTTTTCAATTTCTGCACTTTTATGTGTGGATTAGACATATTATAGCTTATTTAGTCATAAAATGTTGAAAACAGATATTTAGACCAAGTTAGGAGCTAAAAATTAGAATAATCTTGTTTTCCGATTTAAAGTTTTTTTCAATTTCTGCACTTTTATGTGTGGATTAGACATATTATAGCTTATTTAGTCATAAAATGTTGAAAACAGATATTTTAGACCACGTTAAGAGCTAAAAATTAGAAATAATCTTGTTTTCCGATATCAAGTTTCTTTTCAATTTCTGCACTTTTATGTATGGATTAGACATATTATAGCTTATTTAGTCATAAAATGTTGAAAACAGATATTTTAGACCAAGTTAAGAGCTAAAAATTATAAATAATCTTGTTTTCCGATTTCAAGTTTATTTTCAATTTCTGCACTTTTATGTGTGGATTAGACATATTATAGCTTATTTATTCATAAAATGTTGAAAACAGATATTTTAGACCAAGTTAAGACCTAAAAATTAGAAATAATCTTGTTTTCCGATTTAAAGTTTTTTTTCAATTTCTGCACTTTTATGTGTGGATTAGACATATTATAGCTTATTTAGTCATAAAATGTTGAAAACAGATATTTTAGACCAAGTTAAGAGCTAAAAATTAGAAATAATCTTGTTTTCCGATTTAAAGTTTTTTTCAATTTCTGCACTTTTATGTGTGGATTAGACATATTATAGCTTATTTAGTCATAAAATGTTGAAAACAGATATTTTAGACCAAGTTAAGAGCTAAAAATTAGAAATAATCTTGTTTTCCGATTTAAGTTTTTTCTCAATTCTGCACTTTATGTGTGGATTAGACATATTATAGCTTATTTAGTCATAAAATATTGAAAACAGATATTTTAGACCTAGTTAAGAGCTAAAAATTAGAAATAATCTTGTTTTCCGATTTCAAGTTTCTTTTCAATTTCTGCACTTTTATGTGTGGATTAGACATATTATAGCTTATTTAGTCATAAAATGTTGAAAACAGATATTTTAGACCAAGTTAAGAGCTAAAAATTAGAAATAATCTTGTTTTCCGATTTAAAGTTTCTTTTCAATTTCTGCACTTTTATGTGTGGATTAGACATAATATAGCTTATTTAGTCATAGAATGTTGAAAACAGATATTTTAGACTAAGTTAAGAGCTAAAAATTAGAAATAATCTTGTTTTCCGATTTAAAGTTTTTTTTCAATTTCTGCACTTTTTTGTGTGGATTAGACATATTATAGATTATTTTGTCATAAAATGTTGAAAACAGATATTTTAGACCAAGTTAAGAGCTAAAAATTAGAAATAATCTTGTTTTCCGATTTAAAGTTTTTTTTCATTTCTGCACTTTTATGTGTGGATTAGACATATTATAGCTTATTTAGTCATAAAATGTTGAAAACAGATATTTTAGACCAAGTTAAGAGCTAAAAATTAGAAATAATCTGGTTTTCCGATTTCAAGTTTCTTTTCAATTTCTGCACTTTTATGTGTGGATTAGACATATTATAGCTTATTTAGT
Organism: Crioceris asparagi; assembly: GCA_958507055.1. Taxonomy (NCBI): domain Eukaryota; kingdom Metazoa; phylum Arthropoda; class Insecta; order Coleoptera; family Chrysomelidae; genus Crioceris; species Crioceris asparagi. The sequence goes on from CAUEHI010000463.1 coordinate 3,953, forward strand.
CATAAAATGTTAAAAACAGATATTTTTAAACCAAGTTAAGAGCGAAAAATTAGAAATAATCTTGTTTTCCGATTTCAAAGTTCTTTCCAATTTCTGCACTTTTATGTGTGGATTAGACATATTATAGCTTATTTAGTCATAAAATGTTGAAAACAGATATTTTAGACCAAGTTAGGAGCTAAAAATTAGAAATAATCTTGTTTTCCGATTTAAAGTTGTTTTTCAATTTCTGCACTTTTCTGTGTGGATTAGACATATTATAGCTTATTTAGTCATAAAATGTTTGAAAACAGATATTTTAGACCAAGTTAAGAGCTAAAAATTAGAAATAATCTTGTTTCCGATTTAAAGTTTTTTTTCACCATCACCATCACATCAGTCATCACCATGACATCACCATCACCATCACCATCACCATCACCATCAACCATGCACCATCACCATCACCATCACCATCACCATCACCATCACCATCACCATCACCATCACCATCACCATCACCATCACCATCACCATCACCATCACCATCACCATCACCATCACCATCACCATCACCATCACCATCACCATCACCATCACCATCACCTTCACCATCACCATCACCATCACCATCACCATCACCATCACCATCACCATCACCATCCCAGCACATCACCATGCACCATCAGCCTCACCATCACCATCACCATCACCAGCACCATCACCATGCACCTGCACCATGACCATCACCATCACCATCACCATCACCATCACCATCACCATCACCATCACCATCACCAGCACCATCACCATCACCATCACCATCACCATCACCATCACCATCACCATCACCATCACCATCACCAGTCACCATCACCATCACCATCACCATCCTCACCATCACCATCACCTTCACCATCACCATCACCATCACCACCACCATCACCATGCACCCATCACCTTCACATCACCATCACCATCAACATCACCATCACCATCACCATCACCATCACCATCACCATCACCATCACCATCACCATCACCATCACCATCACCATCACCATCACCA
>CAUEHI010000463.1:7500-31620 GCA_958507055.1 Crioceris asparagi
CATCACCATCACCATCACCATCACCATCACCATCACCTATCACCATCACCATCACCATCACCATCACCATCACCATCACCATCACCATCACATCACCATCACCATCACCATCACCATCACCATCACCATCACCATCACCATCACCATCACCATCACCATCACCATCACCATCACCATCACCATCACCATCACCATCACCATCACCATCACCATCTCCATCACCATCACCATCACCATCACCATCACCATCACCATCACCATCACCATCACCATCACCATCACCATCACCATCACCATCACCATCACCATCACCATCACCATCACCATCACCATCACCATCACCATCACCATCACCATCACCATCACCATCACCATCACCATCACCATCACCATCACCATCACCATCACCATCACCATCACCATCACCATCACCATCACCATCACCATCACCATCAACATCACCCTCACCCATCACCATCACCATCACCATCACCATCACCATCACCATCACCATCACCAATAAAATGTTGAAAACAGATATTTTTAGACCAAGTTAAGAGCTAAAAATTAGAAATAATCTTGTTTCCGATTTAAAGTTTTTTTTCAATTTCTGCACTTTTATGTGTGGATTAGACATATTATAGCTTATTTAGTCATAAAATGTTGAAAACAGATATTTTAGACCAAGTTAAGAGCTAAAAATTAGAAATAATCTTGTTTTCCGATTTAAAGTTTTTTTTCAATTTCTGCACTTTTATGTGTGGATTAGACATATTATAGCTTATTTAGTCATAAAATGTTGAAAACAGATATTTTAGACCAAGTTAAGAGCTTAAAATTAGAAATAATCTTGTTTTCCGATTTAAAGTTTTTTTTCAATTTCTGCACTTTTATGTGTGGATTAGACATATTATAGCTTATTTAGTCATAGAATGTTGAAAACAGATATTTTAGACCAAGTTAAGAGCTAAAAATTAGAAATAATCTTGTTTTCCGATTTCAAGTTTCTTTTCAATTTCTGCACTTTTATGTGTGGATTAGACATATTATAGCTTATTTAGTCATAAAATGTTGAAAACAGATATTTTAGACCAAGTTAAGAGCTAAAAATTAGAAATAATCTTGTTTTCCGATTTAAAGTTTTTTTTCAATTTCTCCACTTTTATGTTTGGATTAGACATATTATAGCTTATTTAGTCATAAAATGTTGAAAACAGATATTTTAGACCAAGTTAAGAGCTAAAAATTTAAATAATCTTGTTTTCCGATTTAAAGTTTTTTTTCAATTTCTGCACTTTTATGTGTGGACTAGACATATTATAGCTTATTTAGTCATAAAATGTTGAAAACAGATATTTTAGACCAAGTAAAGAGCTAAAAATTAGAAATAATCTTGTTTTCCGATTTAAAGTTTTTTTCAATTTCTGCACTTTTATGTGTGGATTAGACATATTATAGCTTAATTTAGTCATAAAATGTTGAAAACAGATATTTTAGACCAAGTTAAGAGCTAAAAATTAGAAATAATCTTGTTTTCCGATTTAAAGTTTTTTTTCAATTTCTGCACTTTTATGTGTGGATTAGACATATTATAGCTTATTTAGTCATAAAATGTTGAAAACAGATATTTTAGACCAAGTTAAGAGCTAAAAATTAGAAATAATCTTGTTTTCCGATTTAAAGTTTTTTTTCAATTTCTGCACTTTTATGTGTGGATTAGACATATTATAGCCTATTTAGTCATAAAATGTTGAAAACAGATATTTTAGACCAAGTTAAGAGCTAAAAATTAGAAATAATCTTGTTTTCCGATTTAAAGTTTTTTTTCAATTTCTCTACTTTTATGTGTGGATTAGACATATTATAGCTTATTTAGTCATAAAATGTTGAAAACAGATATTTTAGACCAAGTTAAGTGCTAAAAATTATAAATAATCTTGTTTTCCGATCTAAAGTTTTTTTTCAATTTCTGCACTTTTATGTGTGGACTAGACATATTATAGCTTATTTAGTCATAAAATGTTGAAAACAGATATTTTAGACCAAGTTAAGAGCTAAAAATTAGAAATAATCTTGTTTTCCGATTTAAAGTTTTTTTTCAATTTCTGCACTTTTATGTGTGGATTAGACATATTATAGCTTATTTAGTCATAAAATGTTGAAAACAGATATTTTAGACCAAGTTAAGAGCTAAAAATTAGAAATAATCTTGTTTTCCGATTTAAAGTTTTTTTTCAATTTCTGCACTTTTATGTGTGGATTAGACATATTATAGCTTATTTAGTCATAAAATGTTGAAAACAGATATTTTAGACCAAGTTAAGAGCTTAAAATTAGAAATAATTTTGTTTTCCGATTTAAAGTTTTTTTTCAATTTCTGCACTTTTATGTGTGGATTAGACATATTATAGCTTATTTAGTCATAGAATGTTGAAAACAGATATTTTAGGCCAAGTTAAGAGCTAAAAATTAGAAATAATCTTGTTTTCCGATTTAAAGTTTTTTTTCAATTTCTGCACTTTTATGTGTGGATTAGACATATTATAGCTTATATAGTCATAAAATGTTGAAAACAGATATTTTAGACCAAGTTAAGAGCTAAAAATTAGAAATAATCTTGTTTTCCAATTTAAAGTTTTTCTTCAATTTCTGCACTTTTATGTGTGGTTTAGACATATTATAGCTTATTTAGTCATAAAATGTTGAAAACAGATATTTTAGACCAAGTTAAGAGCTAAAAATTAGAGATAATCTTGTTTTCCGATTTAAAGTTTTCTTTCAATTTCTGCACTTTTATGTGTGGATTAGACATATTATAGCTTATTTAGTCATAAAATGTTGAAAACAGATATTTTAGACCAAGTTAAGAGCTAAAAATTAGAAATAATCTTGTTTTCCGATTTAAAGTTTTTTTTCAATTTCTGCACTTTTATGTGTGGATTAGACATATTATAGCTTATTTAGTCATAAAATGTTGAAAACAGATATTTTAGACCAAGTTAAGAGATAAAAATTAGAAATAATCTTGTTTTCCGATTTAAGGTTTTTTTTTCAATTTCTACACTTTTATGTGTGGATTAGACATATTATAGCTTACTTAGTCATAAAATGTTGAAAACAGATATTTTAGACCAAGTTAAGAGCTAAAAATTAGAAATAATCTTGTTTTCCGATTTAAAGTTTTTTTTCAATTTATGCACTTTTATGTGTGGATTAGACATATTATAGCTTATTTAGTCATAAAATGTTGAAAACAGATATTTTAGACCAAGTTAAGAGCTTAAAATTAGAAATAATCTTGTTTTCCGATTTAAAGTTTTTTTTCAATTTCTGCACTTTTATGTGTGGATTAGACATATTATAGCTTATTTAGTCATAGAATGTTGAAAACAGATATTTTAGACCAAGTTAAGAGCTAAAAATTAGAAATAATCTTGTTTTCCCATTTAAAGTTTTTTATCAATTTCTGCACTTTTATGTATGGATTAGACATATTATAGCTTATTTAGTCATAAAATGTTGAAAACAGATATTTTAGACCAATTAAGAGCTAAAAATTAGAAATAATCTTGTTTTCCGATTTAAAGTTTTTTTTCAATTTCTGCACTTTTATGTGTGGATTAGACATATTATAGCTTGTTTAGTCATAAAATGTTGAAAACAGATATTTTAGACCAAGTTAAGAGCTAAAAATTAGAAATAATCTTGTTTTCCGATTTAAAGTTTTTTTTCAATTTCAGCACTTTTATGTGTGGATTAGACATATTATAGCTTATTTAGTCATAAAATGTTGAAAACAGATATTTTAGACCAAGTTAAGAGCTTAAAATTAGAAATAATCGTGTTTTCCGATTTAAAGCTTTTTTTCAATTTCTGCACTTTTATGTGTGGATTAGACATATTATAGCTTATTTAGTCATAGAATGTTGAAAACAGATATTTTAGACCAAGTTAAGAGCTAAAAATTAGAAATAATCTTGTTTTCCGATTTAAAGTTTTTTATCAATTTCTGCACTTTTATCTATGGATTAGACATATTATAGCTTATTTAGTCATAAAATGTTGAAAACAGATATTTTAGACCAAGTTAAGAGCTAAAAATTAGAAATAATCTTGTTTTCCAATTTAAAGTTTTTTTTCAATTTCTGCACTTTTATGTGTGGTTTAGACATATTATAACTTATTTAGTCATAAAATGTTGAAAACAGATATTTTAGACCAAGTTAAGAGCTAAAAATTAGAAATAATCTTGTTTTCCGATTTAAAGTTTTTTTTCAATTTCTGCACTTTTATGTGTGGATTAGACATATTATAGCTTATTTAGTCATAAAATGTTGAAAACAGATATTTTAGACCAATTAAGAGCTAAAAATTAGAAATAATCTTGTTTTCCGATTTAAAGTTTTTTTTCAATTTCTGCACTTTTATGTGTGGATTAGACATATTATAGCTTATTTAGTCATAAAATGTTGAACACAGATATTTTAGACCAAGTTAAGAGCTAAAAATTAGAAATAATCTTGTTTTCCGATTTAAAGTTTTTTTTCAATTTCTACACTTTTATGTGTGGATTAGACATATTATAGCTTACTTAGTCATAAGATGTTGAAAACAGATATTTTAGACCAAGCTAAGAGCTATAAATTAGAAATAATCTTGTTTTCCGATAATAATAAATAATATCTCTAATCCAGAATATCTCTAAAAGTGCAGAAATTGAAATAAAACTTTAAATCGGAAAACAAGATTATTTCTAATTTTTAGCTCTTAACTTGGTCTAAAATATCTGTTTTCAACATTTTATGACTAAATAAGCTATAATATGTCTAATCCACACATAAAAGTGCAGAAATTGAAAAAAAACTTTGAATCGGAAAACAAGATTATTTCTAATTTTTAGCTCTTAACTTGGTCTAAAATATCTGTTTTCAACATTTTATGACTAAGTAAGCTATAATATGTCTCATCCACACATAAAAGTGTAGAAATTGAAAAAAAACCTTAAATCGGAAAACAAGATTATTTCTAATTTTTAGCTCTTAGCTTGGTCTAAAATATCTGTTTTCAACATTTTATGACTAAGTAAGCTATAATATGTCTAATCCACACATAAAAGTGTAGAAATTGAAGAAAACTTTAAATCGGGAAACAAGATTATTTCTAATTTTTAGATCTTAACTTGGTCTAAAATATCTGTTTTCAACATTTTATGACTAAATAAGCTATAATATGTCTAATCCACACATAAAATGCAGAAATTGAAAAAAAACTTTAAATCGGAAAACAAGATTATTTCTAATTTTTATCTCTTAACTTGGTCTAAAATATCTGTTTTCAACATTTTATGACTAAATAAGCTATAATATATCTAATCCACACATAAAAGTGCAGAAATTGAAAAAAAACTTTAAATCGGAAAACAAGATTATTTCTAATTTTTAGCTCTTAACTTGGTCTAAAATATCTGTTTTCAACATTTTATGACTAAATAAGCTATAATATGTCTAATCCACACATAAAAGTGCAGAAATTGAAAAAAAACTTTAAATCGGAAAACAAGATTATTTCTAATTTTTAGCTCTAAACTTGCTCTAAAATATCTGTTTTCAACATTTTATGACTAAATAAGCTATAATATGTCTAAACCACACATAAAAGTGCAGAAATTGAAAAAAAACTTTAAATTGGAAAACAAGATTATTTCTAATTTTTAGCTCTTAACTTGGTCTAAAATATCTGTTTTCAACATTTTATGACTAAATAAGCTATAATATGTCTAATCCATACATTAAAGTGCAGAAATTGATAAAAAACTTTAAATCGGAAAACAAGATTATTTCTAATTTTTAGCCCTTAACTTGGTCTAAAATATCTGTTTTCAACATTCTATGACTAAATAAGCTATAATATGTCTAATCCACACATAAAAGTGCAGAAATTTAAAAAAAACTTTAAATCGGAAAACAAGATTATTTCTAATTTTATGCTCTTAACTTGGTCTAAAATATCTGTTTTCAACATTTTATGACTAAATAAGCTATAATATGTCTAATCCACACATAAAAGTGCATAAATTGAAAAAAAACTTTAAATCGGAAAACAAGATTATTTCTAATTTTTAGCTCTTGGTCTAAAATATCTGTTTTCAACATTTTATGACTAAGTAAGCTATAATATGTCTAATCCACACATAAAAGTGCAGAAATTGAAAAGAAACTTGAAATCGGAAAACAAGATTATTTCTAATTTTTAGCTCTTAACTTGGTCTAAAATATCTGTTTTGAACATTTTATGACTAAATAAGCTATAATATGTCTAATCCACACATAAAAGTGCAAAAATTGAAAAAAAACTTTAAATCGGAAAACAAGATTATTTCTAATTTTTAGCTCTTAACTTGGTCTAAAATATCTGTTTTCAACATTTTATGACTAAATAAGCTATAAGATGTCTAATCCACACATAAAAGTGCAGAAATTGAAAAAAAACTTTAAATCGGAAAACAAGATTATTTCTAATTTTTAGCTCTTAACTTGGTCTAAAATATCTGTTTTCAACATTTTATGACTAAATAAGCTATAATATGTCTAATCCACACATAAAAGTGCAGAAATTGAAAAAAAACTTTAAATCGGAAAACAAGATTATTTCTAATTTTTAGCTCTTAACTTGGTCTAAAATATCTGTTTTCAACATCTTATGACTAAATAAGCTATAATATGTCTAGTCCACACATAAAAGTGCAGAAATTGAAAAAAAAACTTTAAATCGGAAAACAAGATTATTTCTAATTTTTAGCTCTTAACTTGGTCTAAAATATCTGTTTTCAACATTTTATGACTAAATAAGCTATAATATGTCTAATCCACAAATAAAAATGCAGAAATTGAAAAAAAACTTTAAATCGGAAAACAAGATTATTTCTAATTTTTAGCTCTTAACTTGGTCTAAAATATCTGTTTTCAACATTTTATGACTAAATAAGCTATAATATGTCTAATCCACACATAAAAGTGCAGAAATTGAAAAAAAACTTTAAATCGGAAAACAAGAATATTTCTAATTTTTAGCTCTTAACTTGGTCTAAAATATCTGTTCTCAACATTTTATGACTAAATAAGCTATAATATGTCTAATCCACACATAAAAGTGCAGAAATTGAAAAAAAATTTTAGATCGGAAAACAAGATTATTTCTAATTTTTAGCTCTTAACTTGGTCTAAAATATCTGTTTTCAACATTTCATGACTAAATAAGCTATAATATGTCTAATCCACCCATAAAAGTGCAGAAATTAAAAAAAAACTTTAAATCGGAAATCAAGATTATTTCTAATTTTTAGCTCTTAACTTGGTCTAAAATATCTGTTTTCAACATTTTATGACTAAATAAGCTATAAGATGTCTAATCCACACATAAAAGTGCAGAAATTGAAAAAAAACTTTAAATCGGAAAACAAGATTATTTCTAATTTTTAGCTCTTAACCTGGCCTAAAATATCTGTTTTCAACATTCTATGACTAAATAAGCTATAATATGTCTAATCCACACATAAAAGTGCAGGAATTGAAAAAAAACTTTAAATCGGAAAACAAAATTATTTCTAATTTTAAGCTCTTAACTTGGTCTAAAATATCTGTTTTCAACATTTTATGACTAAATAAGCTATAATATGTCTAATCCACACATAAAAGTGCAGAAATTGAAAAAAAATTTTAGATCGGAAAACAAGATTATTTCTAATTTTTAGCTCTTAACTTGGTCTAAAATATCTGTTTTCAACATTTCATGACTAAATAAGCTATAATATGTCTAATCCACCCATAAAAGTGCAGAAATTGAAAAAAAACTTTAAATCGGAAATCAAGATTATTTCTAATTTTTAGCTCTTAACTTGGTCTAAAATATCTGTTTTCAACATTTTATGACTAAATAAGCTATAAGATGTCTAATCCACACATAAAAGTGCAGAAATTGAAAAAAAACTTTAAATCGGAAAACAAGATTATTTCTAATTTTTAGCTCTTAACTTGGTCTAAAATATCTGTTTTCAACATTCTATGACTAAATAAGCTATAATATGTCTAATCCACACATAAAAGTGCAGAAATTTAAAAAAAACTTTAAATCGGAAAACAAGATTATTTCTAATTTTATGCTCTTAACTTGGTCTAAAATATCTGTTTTCAACATTTTATGACTAAATAAGCTATAATATGTCTAATCCACACATAAAAGTGCATAAATTGAAAAAAAACTTTAAATCGGAAAACAAGATTATTTCTAATTTTTAGCTCTTGGTCTAAAATATCTGTTTTCAACATTTTATGACTAAGTAAGCTATAATATGTCTAATCCACACATAAAAGTGCAGAAATTGAAAAGAAACTTGAAATCGGAAAACAAGATTATTTCTAATTTTTAGCTCTTAACTTGGTCTAAAATATCTGTTTTGAACATTTTATGACTAAATAAGCTATAATATGTCTAATCCACACATAAAAGTGCAAAAATTGAAAAAAAACTTTAAATCGGAAAACAAGATTAGTTCTAATTTTTAGCTCTTAACTTGGTCTAAAATATCTGTTTTCAACATTTTATGACTAAGTAAGCTATAATATGTCTAATCCACACATAAAAGTGTAGAAATTGAAAAAAAACTTTAAATCGGAAAACAAGATTATTTCTAATTTTTAGCTCTTAACTTGGTCTAAAATATCTGTTTTCAACATTTTATGACTAAATAAGCTATAATATGTCTAATCCACACATAAAAGTGCAGAAATTGAAAAAAAACTTTAAATCGGAAAACAAGATTATTTCTAATTTTTATCTCTTAACTTGGTCTAAAATATCTGTTTTCAACATTTTATGACTAAATAAGCTATAATATGTCTAATCCACACATAAAAGTGCAGAAATTGAAAAAAAACTTTAAATCGGAAAACAAGATTATTTCTAATTTTTAGCTCTTAACTTGGTCTAAAATATCTGTTTTCAACATTTTATGACTAAATAAGCTATAATATGTCTAATCCACACATAAAAGTGCAGAAATTGAAAAAAAGCTTTAAATCGGAAAACAAGATTATTTCTAATTTTAAGCTCTTCACTTGGTCTAAAATATCTGTTTTCAAAATTTTATGACTAAATAAGCTATAATATGTCTATTCCACACATAAAAGTGCAGAAATTGAAAAAAAACTTTAAATCGGAAAACAAGATTATTTCTAATTTTTAGCTCTTAACTTGGTCTAAAATATCTGTTTTCAACATCTTATGACTAAATAAGCTATAATATGTCTAGTCCACACGTAAAAGTGCAGAAATTGAAAAAAAAACTTTAAATCGGAAAACAAGATTATTTCTAATTTTTAGCTCTTAACTTGGTCAAAAATATCTGTTTTCAACATTTTATGACTAAATAAGCTATAATATGTCTAATCCACACATAAAAGTGCAGAAATTGAAAAAAAGCTTTAAATCGGAAAACAAGATTATTTCTAATTTTTAGCTCTTAACTTGGTCTAAAATATCTGTTTTCAACATTTTATGACTAAATAAGCTATAATATGTCTAATCCACAAATAAAAATGCAGAAATTGAAAAAAAACTTTAAATCGGAAAACAAGATTATTTCTAATTTTTAGCTCTTAACTTGGTCTAAAATATCTGTTTTCAACATTTTATGACTAAATAATCTATAATATGTCTAATCCACACATAAAAGTGCAGAAATTGAAAAAAAACTTTAAATCGGAAAACAAGAATATTTCTAATTTTTAGCTCTTAACTTGGTCTAAAATATCTGCTCTCAACATTTTATGACTAAATAAGCTATAATATGTCTAATCCACACATAAAAGTGCAGAAATTGAAAAAAAACTTTAGATCGGAAAACAAGATTATTTCTAATTTTTAGCTCTTAACTTGGTCTAAAATATCTGTTTTCAACATTTTATGACTAAATAAGCTATAAGATGTCTAATCCACACATAAAAGTGCAGAAATTGAAAAAAAACTTTAAATCGGAAAACAAGATTATTTCTAATTTTTAGCTCTTAACTTGGTCTAAAATATCTGTTTTCAACATTTTATGACTAAATAAGCTATAATATGTCTAATCCACACATAAAAGTGCAGAAATTGAAAAAAAACTTTAAATCGGAAAACAAGATTATTTCTAATTTTTAGCTCTTAACTTGGACTAAAATATCTGTTTTCAACATCTTATGACTAAATAAGCTATAATATGTCTAGTCCACACATAAAAGTGCAGAAATTGAAAAAAAAACTTTAAATCGGAAAACAAGATTATTTCTAATTTTTAGCTCTTAACTTGGTCTAAAATATCTGTTTTCAACATTTTATGACTAAATAAGCTATAATATGTCTAATCCACAAATAAAAATGCAGAAATTGAAAAAAAACTTTAAATCGGAAAACAAGATTATTTCTAATTTTTAGCTCTTAACTTGGTCTAAAATATCTGTTTTCAACATTTTATGACTAAATAAGCTATAATATGTCTAATCCACACATAAAAGTGCAGAAATTGAAAAAAAACTTTAAATCGGAAAACAAGAATATTTCTAATTTTTAGCTCTTAACTTGGTCTAAAATATCTGTTCTCAACATTTTATGACTAAATAAGCTATAATATGTCTAATCCACACATAAAAGTGCAGAAATTGAAAAAAAATTTTAGATCGGAAAACAAGATTATTTCTAATTTTTAGCTCTTAACTTGGTCTAAAATATCTGTTTTCAACATTTCATGACTAAATAAGCTATAATATGTCTAATCCACCCATAAAAGTGCAGAAATTGAAAAAAAACTTTAAATCGGAAATCAAGATTATTTCTAATTTTTAGCTCTTAACTTGGTCTAAAATATCTGTTTTCAACATTTTATGACTAAATAAGCTATAAGATGTCTAATCCACACATAAAAGTGCAGAAATTGAAAAAAAACTTTAAATCGGAAAACAAGATTATTTCTAATTTTTAGCTCTTAACTTGGCCTAAAATATCTGTTTTCAACATTCTATGACTAAATAAGCTATAATATGTCTAATCCACACATAAAAGTGCAGGAATTGAAAAAAAACTTTAAATCGGAAAACAAAATTATTTCTAATTTTAAGCTCTTAACTTGGTCTAAAATGTCTGTTTTCAACATTTTATGACTAAATAAGCTATAATATGTCTAATCCACACATAAAAGTGCAGAAATTGAAAAAAAACTTTAAATCGGAAAACAAGATTATTTCTAATTTTTAGCTCTTAACTTGGTCTAAAATATCTGTTTTCAACATTTTATGACTAAATAAGCTATAATATGTCTAATCCACACATAAAAGTGCAGAAATTGAAAAAAACTTTAAATCGGAAAACAAGATTATTTCTAATTTTTAGCTCTTAACTTGGTCTAAAATATCTGTTTTCAACATTTTATGACTAAAAAAGCTATAATATGTCTAATCCACACATAAAAGTGCAGAAATTGAAAAGAAACTTGAAATTGGAAAACAAAATTATTTCTAATTTTTAGCTCCTAACTTGGTCTAAAATATCTGTTTTCAACATTTTATGACTAAATAAGCTATAATATGTCTAATCCACACATAAAAGTGCAGAAATTGAAAAGAAACTTGAAATCGGAAAACAAGATTATTTCTAATTTTTAGCTCTTAACTTGGTCTAAAATATCTGTTTTCAACTATTTATGACTAAATAAGCTATAATATGTCTAATCCACACATAAAAGTGCAGAAATTGAAAAAAAACTTTAAATCGGAAAACAAGATTATTTCTAATTTTTAGCTCTTAACTTGGTCTAAAATATCTGTTTTCAACATTTTATGACTAAATAAGCTATAATATGTCTAATCCACACATAAAAGTGCAGAAATTGAAAAATCACTTTAAATCGGAAAACAAGATTATTTTTAATTTTTAGCACTTAACTTGGTCTAAAATATCTGTTTTCAACATTTTATGACTAAATAAGCTATAATATGTCTAATCCGCACATAAAAGTGCAGAAATTGAAAAGAAACTTGAAATCGGAAAACAAGATTATTTCTAATTTTTAGCTCTTAACTTGGTCTAAAATATCTGTTCTCAACATTTTATGACTAAATAAGCTATAATATGTCTAATCCACACATAAAAGTGCAGAAATTGAAAAAAAACTTTAAATCGGAAAACAAGATTATTTCTAATTTTTAGCTCTTAACTTGGTCTAAAATATCTGTTTTCAACATTTCATGACTAAATAAGCTATAATATGTCTAATCCACCCATAAAAGTGCAGAGATTGAAAAAAAACTTTAAATCGGAAAACAAGATTATTTCTAATTTTTAGCTCTTAACTTGGTCTAAAATATCTGTTTTCAACATTTTATGACTAAATAAGCTATAATATGTCTAATCCACACATAAAAGTGCAGAAATTGAAAAAAAAACTTTAAATCGGAAAACAAGATTATTTCTAATTTTTAGCTCTTAACTTGGTCTAAAATATCTGTTTTCAACATTTTATGACTAAATAAGCTATAATATGTCTAATCCACACATAAAAGTGCAGAGATTGAAAAGAAACTTGAAATCGGAAAACAAGATTATTTCTAATTTTTAGCTCTTAACTTGGTCTAAAATATCTGTTCTCAACATTTTATGACTAAATAAGCTCTAATATGTCTAATCCACACATAAAAGTGCAGAAATTGAAAAAAAACTTTAAATCGGAAAACAAGATTATTTCTAATTTTTAGCTCTTAACTTGGTCTAAAATATCTGTTTTCAACATTTCATGACTAAATATGCTATAATATGTCTAATCCACCCATAAAAGTGCAGAGATTGAAAAAAAACTTTAAATCGGAAAACAAGATTATTTCTAATTTTTAGCTCTTAACTTGGTCTAAAATATCTGTTTTCAACATTTTATGACTAAATAAGCTATAATATGTCTAATCCACACATAAAAGTGCAGAAATTGAAAAAAAACTTTGAATCGGAAAACAAGATTATTTCTAATTTTTAGCTCTTAACTTGGTCTAAAATATCTGTTTTCAACATTTTATGACTAAGTAAGCTATAATATGTCTCATCCACACATAAAAGTGTAGAAATTGAAAAAAAACCTTAAATCGGAAAACAAGATTATTTCTAATTTTTAGCTCTTAGCTTGGTCTAAAATATCTGTTTTCAACATTTTATGACTAAGTAAGCTATAATATGTCTAATCCACACATAAAAGTGTAGAAATTGAAGAAAACTTTAAATCGGGAAACAAGATTATTTCTAATTTTTAGATCTTAACTTGGTCTAAAATATCTGTTTTCAACATTTTATGACTAAATAAGCTATAATATGTCTAATCCACACATAAAATGCAGAAATTGAAAAAAAACTTTTAATCGGAAAACAAGATTATTTCTAATTTTTATCTCTTAACTTGGTCTAAAATATCTGTTTTCAACATTTTATGACTAAATAAGCTATAATATATCTAATCCACACATAAAAGTGCAGAAATTGAAAAAAAACTTTAAATCGGAAAACAAGATTATTTCTAATTTTTAGCTCTTAACTTGGTCTAAAATATCTGTTTTCAACATTTTATGACTAAATAAGCTATAATATGTCTAATCCACACATAAAAGTGCAGAAATTGAAAAAAAACTTTAAATCGGAAAACAAGATTATTTCTAATTTTTAGCTCTAAACTTGCTCTAAAATATCTGTTTTCAACATTTTATGACTAAATAAGCTATAATATGTCTAAACCACACATAAAAGTGCAGAAATTGAAAAAAAACTTTAAATTGGAAAACAAGATTATTTCTAATTTTTAGCTCTTAACTAGGTCTAAAATATCTGTTTTCAACATTTTATGACTAAATAAGCTATAATATGTCTAATCCATACATAAAAGTGCAGGAATTGAAAAAAAACTTTAAATCGGAAAACAAAATTATTTCTAATTTTAAGCTCTTAACTTGGTCTAAAATATCTGTTTTCAACATTTTATGACTAAATAAGCTATAATATGTCTAATCCACACATAAAAGTGCAGAAATTGAAAAAAAACTTTAAATCGGAAAACAAGATTATTTCTAATTTTTAGCTCTTAACTTGGTCTAAAATATCTGTTTTCAACATTTTATGACTAAATAAGCTATAATATGTCTAATCCACAATTTCAATTTCTGCACTTTTATGTGTGGATTAGACATATTATAGCTTATTTAGTCATAAAATGTTGAAAACAGATATTTTAGACCAAGTTAAGAGCTAAAAATTAGAAATAATCTTGTTTTCCGATTTAAAGTTTTTTTTCAATTTCTGCACTTTTATGTGTGGATTAGACATATTATAGCTTATTTAGTCATAAAATGTTGAAAACAGATATTTTAGACCAAGTTAAGAGCTTAAAATTAGAAATAATTTTGTTTTCCGATTTAAAGTTTTTTTTCAATTTCTGCACTTTTATGTGTGGATTAGACATATTATAGCTTATTTAGTCATAGAATGTTGAAAACAGATATTTTAGGCCAAGTTAAGAGCTAAAAATTAGAAATAATCTTGTTTTCCGATTTAAAGTTTTTTTTCAATTTCTGCACTTTTATGTGTGGATTAGACATATTATAGCTTATATAGTCATAAAATGTTGAAAACAGATATTTTAGACCAAGTTAAGAGCTAAAAATTAGAAATAATCTTGTTTTCCAATTTAAAGTTTTTCTTCAATTTCTGCACTTTTATGTGTGGTTTAGACATATTATAGCTTATTTAGTCATAAAATGTTGAAAACAGATATTTTAGACCAAGTTAAGAGCTAAAAATTAGAGATAATCTTGTTTTCCGATTTAAAGTTTTCTTTCAATTTCTGCACTTTTATGTGTGGATTAGACATATTATAGCTTATTTAGTCATAAAATGTTGAAAACAGATATTTTAGACCAAGTTAAGAGCTAAAAATTAGAAATAATCTTGTTTTCCGATTTAAAGTTTTTTTTCAATTTCTGCACTTTTATGTGTGGATTAGACATATTATAGCTTATTTAGTCATAAAATGTTGAAAACAGATATTTTAGACCAAGTTAAGAGATAAAAATTAGAAATAATCTTGTTTTCCGATTTAAGGTTTTTTTTTCAATTTCTACACTTTTATGTGTGGATTAGACATATTATAGCTTACTTAGTCATAAAATGTTGAAAACAGATATTTTAGACCAAGTTAAGAGCTAAAAATTAGAAATAATCTTGTTTTCCGATTTAAAGTTTTTTTTCAATTTATGCACTTTTATGTGTGAATTAGACATATTATAGCTTATTTAGTCATAAAATGTTGAAAACAGATATTTTAGACCAAGTTAAGAGCTTAAAATTAGAAATAATCTTGTTTTCCGATTTAAAGTTTTTTTTCAATTTCTGCACTTTTATGTGTGGATTAGACATATTATAGCTTATTTAGTCATAGAATGTTGAAAACAGATATTTTAGACCAAGTTAAGAGCTAAAAATTAGAAATAATCTTGTTTTCCCATTTAAAGTTTTTTATCAATTTCTGCACTTTTATGTATGGATTAGACATATTATAGCTTATTTAGTCATAAAATGTTGAAAACAGATATTTTAGACCAATTAAGAGCTAAAAATTAGAAATAATCTTGTTTTCCGATTTAAAGTTTTTTTTCAATTTCTGCACTTTTATGTGTGGATTAGACATATTATAGCTTGTTTAGTCATAAAATGTTGAAAACAGATATTTTAGACCAAGTTAAGAGCTAAAAATTAGAAATAATCTTGTTTTCCGATTTAAAGTTTTTTTTCAATTTCAGCACTTTTATGTGTGGATTAGACATATTATAGCTTATTTAGTCATAAAATGTTGAAAACAGATATTTTAGACCAAGTTAAGAGCTTAAAATTAGAAATAATCTTGTTTTCCGATTTAAAGTTTTTTTTCAATTTCTGCACTTTTATGTGTGGATTAGACATATTATAGCTTATTTAGTCATAGAATGTTGAAAACAGATATTTTAGACCAAGTTAAGAGCTAAAAATTAGAAATAATCTTGTTTTCCGATTTAAAGTTTTTTATCAATTTCTGCACTTTTATCTATGGATTAGACATATTATAGCTTATTTAGTCATAAAATGTTGAAAACAGATATTTTAGACCAAGTTAAGAGCTAAAAATTAGAAATAATCTTGTTTTCCAATTTAAAGTTTTTTTTCAATTTCTGCACTTTTATGTGTGGTTTAGACATATTATAACTTATTTAGTCATAAAATGTTGAAAACAGATATTTTAGACCAAGTTAAGAGCTAAAAATTAGAAATAATCTTGTTTTCCGATTTAAAGTTTTTTTTCAATTTCTGCACTTTTATGTGTGGATTAGACATATTATAGCTTATTTAGTCATAAAATGTTGAAAACAAATATTTTAGACCAATTACGAGCTAAAAATTAGAAATAATCTTGTTTTCCGATTTAAAGTTTTTTTTCAATTTCTGCACTTTTATGTGTGGATTAGACATATTATAGCTTATTTAGTCATAAAATGTTGAACACAGATATTTTAGACCAAGTTAAGAGCTAAAAATTAGAAATAATCTTGTTTTCCCGATTTAAAGTTTTTTTTCAATTTCTACACTTTTATGTGTGGATTAGACATATTATAGCTTACTTAGTCATAAGATGTTGAAAACAGATATTTTAGACCAAGCTAAGAGCTATAAATTAGAAATAATCTTGTTTTCCGATAATAATAAATAATATCTCTAATCCAGAATATCTCTAAAAGTGCAGAAATTGAAATAAAACTTTAAATCGGAAAACAAGATTATTTCTAATTTTTAGCTCTTAACTTGGTCTAAAATATCTGTTTTCAACATTTTATGACTAAATAAGCTATAATATGTCTAATCCACACATAAAAGTGCAGAAATTGAAAAAAAACTTTGAATCGGAAAACAAGATTATTTCTAATTTTTAGCTCTTAACTTGGTCTAAAATATCTGTTTTCAACATTTTATGACTAAGTAAGCTATAATATGTCTCATCCACACATAAAAGTGTAGAAATTGAAAAAAAACCTCAAATCGGAAAACAAGATTATTTCTAATTTTTAGCTCTTAGCTTGGTCTAAAATATCTGTTTTCAACATTTTATGACTAAGTAAGCTATAATATGTCTAATCCACACATAAAAGTGTAGAAATTGAAGAAAACTTTAAATCGGGAAACAAGATTATTTCTAATTTTTAGATCTTAACTTGGTCTAAAATATCTGTTTTCAACATTTTATGACTAAATAAGCTATAATATGTCTAATCCACACATAAAATGCAGAAATTGAAAAAAAAACTTTAAATCGGAAAACAAGATTATTTCTAATTTTTATCTCTTAACTTGGTCTAAAAATATCTGTTTTCAACATTTTATGACTAAATAAGCTATAATATATCTAATCCACACATAAAAGTGCAGAAATTGAAAAAAAACTTTAAATCGGAAAACAAGATTATTTCTAATTTTTAGCTCTTAACTTGGTCTAAAATATCTGTTTTCAACATTTTATGACTAAATAAGCTATAATATGTCTAATCCACACATAAAAGTGCAGAAATTGAAAAAAAAACTTTAAATCGGAAAACAAGATTATTTCTAATTTTTAGCTCTAAACTTGCTCTAAAATATCTGTTTTCAACATTTTATGACTAAATAAGCTATAATATGTCTAAACCACACATAAAAGTGCAGAAATTGAAAAAAAACTTTAAATTGGAAAACAAGATTATTTCTAATTTTTAGCTCTTAACTTGGTCTAAAATATCTGTTTTCAACATTTTATGACTAAATAAGCTATAATATGTCTAATCCATACATAAAAGTGCAGAAATTGATAAAAAACTTTAAATCGGAAAACAAGATTATTTCTAATTTTTAGCCCTTAACTTGGTCTAAAATATCTGTTTTCAACATTCTATGACTAAATAAGCTATAATATGTCTAATCCACACATAAAAGTGCAGAAATTTAAAAAAAACTTTAAATCGGAAAACAAGATTATTTCTAATTTTATGCTCTTAACTTGGTCTAAAATATCTGTTTTCAACATTTTATGACTAAATAAGCTATAATATGTCTAATCCACACATAAAAGTGCATAAATTGAAAAAAAACTTTAAATCGGAAAACAAGATTATTTCTAATTTTTAGCTCTTGGTCTAAAATATCTGTTTTCAACATTTTATGACTAAGTAAGCTATAATATGTCTAATCCACACATAAAAGTGCAGAAATTGAAAAGAAACTTGAAATCGGAAAACAAGATTATTTCTAATTTTTAGCTCTTAACTTGGTCTAAAATATCTGTTTTGAACATTTTATGACTAAATAAGCTATAATATGTCTAATCCACACATAAAAGTGCAAAAATTGAAAAAAAAACTTTAAATCGGAAAACAAGATTAGTTCTAATTTTTAGCTCTTAACTTGGTCTAAAATATCTGTTTTCAACATTTTATGACTAAGTAAGCTATAATATGTCTAATCCACACATAAAAGTGTAGAAATTGAAAAAAAAACTTTAAATCGGAAAACAAGATTATTTCTAATTTTTAGCTCTTAACTTGGTCTAAAATATCTGTTTTCAACATTTTATGACTAAATAAGCTATAATATGTCTAATCCACACATAAAAGTGCAGAAATTGAAAAAAAACTTTAAATCGGAAAACAAGATTATTTCTAATTTTTATCTCTTAACTTGGTCTAAAATATCTGTTTTCAACATTTTATGACTAAATAAGCTATAATATGTCTAATCCACACATAAAAGTGCAGAAATTGAAAAAAAACTTTAAATCGGAAACAAGATTATTTCTAATTTTTAGCTCTTAACTTGGTCTAAAATATCTGTTTTCAACATTTTATGACTAAATAAGCTATAATATGTCTAATCCACACATAAAAGTGCTGAAATTGAAGAAAAACTTTAAATTGGAAAACAAGATTATTTCTAATTTTTAGCTCTTAACTTGGTCTAAAATATCTGTTTTCAACATTTTATGACTAAATAAGCTATAATATGTCTAATCCACACATAAAAGTGCAGAAATTGAAAAAAAGCTTTAAATCGGAAAACAAGATTATTTCTAATTTTAAGCTCTTCACTTGGTCTAAAATATCTGTTTTCAAAATTTTATGACTAAATAAGCTATAATATGTCTATTCCACACATAAAAGTGCAGAAATTGAAAAAAAACTTTAAATCGGAAAACAAGATTATTTCTAATTTTTAGCTCTTAACTTGGTCTAAAATATCTGTTTTCAACATCTTATGACTAAATAAGCTATAATATGTCTAGTCCACACGTAAAAGTGCAGAAATTGAAAAAAAAACTTTAAATCGGAAAACAAGATTATTTCTAATTTTTAGCTCTTAACTTGGTCAAAAATATCTGTTTTCAACATTTTATGACTAAATAAGCTATAATATGTCTAATCCACACATAAAAGTGCAGAAATTGAAAAAAAGCTTTAAATCGGAAAACAAGATTATTTCTAATTTTTAGCTCTTAACTTGGTCTAAAATATATGTTTTCAACATTTTATGACTAAATAAGCTATAATATGTCTAATCCACAAATAAAAATGCAGAAATTGAAAAAAAACTTTAAATCGGAAAACAAGATTATTTCTAATTTTTAGCTCTTAACTTGGTCTAAAATATCTGTTTTCAACATTTTATGACTAAATAAGCTATAATATGTCTAATCCACACATAAAAGTGCAGAAATTGAAAAAAAACTTTAAATCGGAAAACAAGAATATTTCTAATTTTTAGCTCTTAACTTGGTCTAAAATATCTGCTCTCAACATTTTATGACTAAATAAGCTATAATATGTCTAATCCACACATAAAAGTGCAGAAATTGAAAAAAAACTTTAGATCGGAAAACAAGATTATTTCTAATTTTTAGCTCTTAACTTGGTCTAAAATATCTGTTTTCAACATTTTATGACTAAATAAGCTATAAGATGTCTAATCCACACATAAAAGTGCAGAAATTGAAAAAAAACTTTAAATCGGAAAACAAGATTATTTCTAATTTTTAGCTCTTAACTTGGTCTAAAATATCTGTTTTCAACATTTTATGACTAAATAAGCTATAATATGTCTAATCCACACATAAAAGTGCAGAAATTGAAAAAAAACTTTAAATCGGAAAACAAGATTATTTCTAATTTTTAGCTCTTAACTTGGTCTAAAATATCTGTTTTCAACATTTTATGACTAAATAAGCTATAATATGTCTAATCCACAAATAAAAATGCAGAAATTGAAAAAAAAACTTTAAATCGGAAAACAAGATTATTTCTAATTTTTAGCTCTTAACTTGGTCTAAAATATCTGTTTTCAACATTTTATGACTAAATAAGCTATAATATGTCTAATCCACACATAAAAGTGCAGAAATTGAAAAAAAACTTTAAATCGGAAAACAAGAATATTTCTAATTTTTAGCTCTTAACTTGGTCTAAAATATCTGTTCTCAACATTTTATGACTAAATAAGCTATAATATGTCTAATCCACACATAAAAGTGCAGAAATTGAAAAAAAATTTTAGATCGGAAAACAAGATTATTTCTAATTTTTAGCTCTTAACTTGGTCTAAAATATCTGTTTTCAACATTTCATGACTAAATAAGCTATAATATGTCTAATCCACCCATAAAAGTGCAGAAATTGAAAAGAAACTTGAAATTGGAAAACAAAATTATTTCTAATTTTTAGCTCCTAACTTGGTCTAAAATATCTGTTTTCAACATTTTATGACTAAATAAGCTATAATATGTCCAATCCACACATAAAAGTGCAGAAATTGAAAAGAAACTTGAAATCGGAAAACAAGATTATTTCTAATTTTTAGCTCTTAACTTGGTCTAAAATATCTGTTTTCAACTATTTATGACTAAATAAGCTATAATATGTCTAATCCACACATAAAAGTGCAGAAATTGAAAAAAAACTTTAAATCGGAAAACAAGATTATTTCTAATTTTTAGCTCTTAACTTGGTCTAAAATATCTGTTTTCAACATTTTATGACTAAATAAGCTATAATATGTCTAATCCACACATAAAAGTGCAGAAATTGAAAAATCACTTTAAATCGGAAAACAAGATTATTTTTAATTTTTAGCACTTAACTTGGTCTAAAATATCTGTTTTCAACATTTTATGACTAAATAAGCTATAATATGTCTAATCCGCACATAAAAGTGCAGAAATTGAAAAGAAACTTGAAATCGGAAAACAAGATTATTTCTAATTTTTAGCTCTTAACTTGGTCTAAAATATCTGTTCTCAACATTTTATGACTAAATAAGCTATAATATGTCTAATCCACACATAAAAGTGCAGAAATTGAAAAAAAACTTTAAATCGGAAAACAAGATTATTTCTAATTTTTAGCTCTTAACTTGGTCTAAAATATCTGTTTTCAACATTTCATGACTAAATAAGCTATAATATGTCTAATCCACCCATAAAAGTGCAGAGATTGAAAAAAAACTTTAAATCGGAAAACAAGATTATTTCTAATTTTTAGCTCTTAACTTGGTCTAAAATATATGTTTTCAACATTTTATGACTAAATAAGCTACAATATGTCTAATCCACACATAAAGTGCAGAAATTGAAAAAAAAAAACTTTAAATCGGAAAACAAGATTATTTCTAATTTTTAGCTCTTAACTTGGTCTAAAATATCTGTTTTCAACATTTTATGACTAAATAAGCTATAATATGTCTAATCCACACATAAAAGTGCAGAAATTGAAAAAAAACTTTAAATCGGAAAACAAGATTATTTCTAATTTTTAGCACTTAACTTGGTCTAAGATATATGTTTTCAACATTTTATGACTAAATAAGCTATAATATGTCTAATCCACACATAAAAGTGCAGAAATTGAAAAAAAACTTTAAATCGGAAAACAAGATTATTTCTAATTTTTAGCTCTTAACTTGGTCTAAAATATCTGTTTTCAACATTTTATGACTAAATAAGCTATAATATGTCTAATCCACACATAAAAGTGCAGAAATTGAAAAAAAAACTTTAAATCGGAAAACAAGATTATTTCTAATTTTTAGCTCTTAACTTGGTCTAAAATATCTGTTTTCAACATTTCATGACTAAATAAGCTATAATATGTCTAATCCACCCATAAAAGTGCAGAGATTGAAAAAAAACTTTAAATCGGAAAACAAGATTATTTCTAATTTTTAGCTCTTAACTTGGTCTAAAATATCTGTTTTCAACATTTTATGACTAAATAAGCTATAATATGTCTAATCCACACATAAAAGTGCAGAAATTGAAAAAAAACTTTAAATCGGAAAAAGATTATTTCTAATTTTTAGCTCTTAACTTGGTCTAAAATATCTGTTTTCAACTATTTATGACTAAATAAGCTATAATATGTCTAATCCACACATAAAAGTGCAGAAATTGAAAAAAAAAACTTTAAATCGGAAAACAAGATTATTTCTAATTTTTAGCTCTTAACTTGGTCTAAAATATCTGTTTTCAACATTTTATGACTAAATAAGCTATAATATGTCTAATCCACACATAAAAGTGCAGAAATTGAAAAAAAACTTTAAATCGGAAAACAAGATTATTTCTAATATTTAGCACTTAACTTGGTCTAAAATATCTGTTTTCAACATTTTATGACTAAATAAGCTATGATATGTCTAATCCGCACATAAAAGTGCAGAAATTGAAAAGAAACTTGAAATCGGAAAACAAGATTATTTCTAATTTTTAGCTCTTAACTTGGTCTAAAATATCTGTTCTCAACATTTTATGACTAAATAAGCTATAATATGTCTAATCCACACATAAAAGTGCAGAAATTGAAAGAAACCTTTAAATCGGAAAACAAGATTATTTCTAATTTTTAGCTCTTAACTTGGTCTAAAATATCTGTTTTCAACATTTCATGACTAAATAAGCTATAATATGTCTAATCCACCCATAAAAGTGCAGAGATTGAAAAAAAACTTTAAATCGGAAAACAAGATTATTTCTAATTTTTAGCTCTTAACTTGGTCTAAAATATCTGTTCTCAACATTTTATGACTAAATAAGCTATAATATGTCTAATCCACACATAAAAGTGCAGAAATTGAAAGAAACCTTTAAATCGGAAAACAAGATTATTTCTAATTTTTAGCTCTTAACTTGGTCTAAAATATCTGTTTTCAACATTTTATGACTAAATAAGCTATAATATGTCTAATCCACACATAAAAGTGCAGAAATTGAAAAGAAACTTGAAATCGGAAAACAAGATTATTTCTAATTTTTAGCTCTTAACTTGGTCTAAAATATCTGTTTTCAACTATTTATGACTAAATAAGCTATAATATGTCTAATCCACACATAAAAGTGCAGAAATTGAAAAAAAACTTTAAATCGGAAAACAAGATTATTTCTAATTTTTAGCTCTTAACTTGGTCTAAAATATCTGTTTTCAACATTTTATGACTAAATAAGCTATAATATGTCTAATCCACACATAAAAGTGCAGAAATTGAAAAATCACTTTAAATCGGAAAACAAGATTATTTTTAATTTTTAGCACTTAACTTGGTCTAAAATATCTGTTTTCAACATTTTATGACTAAATAAGCTATAATATGTCTAATCCGCACATAAAAGTGCAGAAATTGAAAAGAAACTTGAAATCGGAAAACAAGATTATTTCTAATTTTTAGCTCTTAACTTGGTCTAAAATATCTGTTCTCAACATTTTATGACTAAATAAGCTATAATATGTCTAATCCACACATAAAAGTGCAGAAATTGAAAAAAAACTTTAAATCGGAAAACAAGATTATTTCTAATTTTTAGCTCTTAACTTGGTCTAAAATATCTGTTTTCAACATTTCATGACTAAATAAGCTATAATATGTCTAATCCACCCATAAAAGTGCAGAGATTGAAAAAAAACTTTAAATCGGAAAACAAGATTATTTCTAATTTTTAGCTCTTAACTTGGTCTAAAATATATGTTTTCA
>CAUEHI010000464.1:5000-18567 GCA_958507055.1 Crioceris asparagi
AGAAGGGGAACTTGACAGCATACGAGATCTTAACAACTACCATGATATAATATACTGTGGTGCTCTTACTGTACTTGAACTACACCAACAAAATATACAGAGCACGAGACACACTAACAGCACAAACAGAAAACAAAAATGGCAGGTAAGACTGGAAAAGCAGATAGAGAAACTAAGAACACCAATAGGACAACTTCAACAATACACTACAACCAGAAACCCATCCCAAAAACTAAGAAACAAAATAAACATGATTCTACAGAAATTCTGTCACAGAAATAGTCAGAGCCCGATCGAAGTCCTTGATGAATTAAAACAAAAATTGTCGGTATACTCCAACAGATTAAGAAGATATAATGAAGCAGACTTGAGAAGAACCCACAACAAAATATTCTCCATAAACCAGAAACAATTCTACCGCCAACTAACACAAACCAATACAAAAATATTTAATAACTTCCCCGAAAAGGAAGCAACAATTACATATTGGTCAGAAATATGGGAAAAAGAGAAAACTCATAATAGAAAAGCAGAATGGCTGTCTGAAGAAAAGAAAAATGCCGAGAAAATTCCCATGATGCTTTATAATACCATCACCTTGGCAGATGTAAAAAAAGCAATCAACATTACGCATAATTGGAAGTCAGACCAGATGGAATCCACAACTTTTGATTTAAAAAATTCTATTCTACTCACAAAACACTAGCAAGTCTCTTTACAAACATCCTGCAAGACCCGAAAAAAGCACCAACATTCATAACCTCAGGCATAACTTACCTACTCCCAAAGACAATCCCATCGACAAATGATCCCTCAAAATATAGGCCAATCACTTGCCTCCCCACTCTCTTTAAAATACTTACCTCTATCATCTGTAATCAAATTTATCAACACCTTGATAATAATAAATTACTTCCAAATGAACAAAAAGGATGTATAAAGGGTAGCAGAGGCTGCAAAGAACAGCTCGTAATAGACATGATAGTAACTGAGGAAGCGAAACAACGGAAAAAAGACCTCCACGTAGCATACATCGACTACAAAAAAGCTTTCGATAGTGTGCCACACTCGCTTCTTATTGAAATGCTTAATGTTTATAAGATTAGCCCAGCTATTGTCAGTCTATTGGAAAATCTAATGCGTCAGTGGAAGACTAAGCTAGTAGTGCACACCAACGAAGGACAGAAAGACATAGGCAACATACACGTAAGACGTGGTATATTCCAAGGCGACGCCCTTAGCGCTCTATGGTATTGTATTACCTTGGCACCATTATCAAGGTTACTCAATCGCCGAAGCGTGGGATACAAGCTTCAAAATGGGCAAATAATAGACCATCTCGCCTATATGGATGATATCAAATTAATGTCTGCCACAAAGGAAGGTCTAAACAAGCTACTTAAAACGACCAAGAAATACAGTGATGACACAGGCATGGAATTTGGCCTAAATAAGTGCAAAATACTCTCCCTAAAGAGGGGAGCATGGGAAGAACATCAGGGATTTCAGCTTGACACCGACAAAATAATAGAAGGGATGGACAGAAATGAGAGTTACCAATACTTGGGACTAGACCAAGCAAGAGGTATCTGCCAAAAAATAATGAAGAAGACTCTTAGACAGAAACTAACTGATAGAACCAAAGCTGTACTGAAAACACAATTATCTGCAATCAATAAAACCAGAGCGTTTAACACATATGCCGTACCGACAATTACTTACAGTTTTGGGGTTGGGGTTATCAAATGGACCGACACAGATCTTCAGGACATGAACAGAGATATAAGAGTCCTATTCACAAAAGCCAGAGCTAGATACCCTAAAAGCTCTGTAGAAAGATTTTATCTGCCACGGGACAGAGGTGGACGAGGAATAGTAGACCTCAAGGAAGCTCATCAAAAACAAATTGAAAGCCTAAGAAACTATTTCTATGAGAAAAGTGAAACATCAAAACATCAACATACCACAGAAAACTTGTTAACGCAGACAAAGGACTCACCCCACTAAACTTAGATACCAAAAATTATCAGCCACTAAGAGAAATAGAAACCACAGAGGACAGAGCAAACAAATGGAGAGCTAAGCAACTTCATGGCAGATATCCAGCCGTCTTAAGTTCGGAACATATAGACTCAAATGCATCCAATATGTGGTTAAAAACCGGTAACCTGTTTGCGGAAACTGAAGGCTTCATGATGGGAATCCAGGATCAAGTTATAGCTACATTAAACTACCGGAAGTACATTATGAAAGATCTCGCTGTAACCAACGACATGTGTCGATTATGTCATAATAAAAGTGAAACAATAGAACATATCATATCAAGCTGTTCTGTACTAGCACCCACAGAGTATGTTAAAAGACATGACAACATTGCGAAAATAATACACCAAGAAATATGCAAAAACGCCAACATGCTTACAGAAAACATCCCTTACTACAAATACAAGCCAGAAGCCGTTAGGGAGAACGAAGATATCAAAATCTTTTGGAATAAAACTATACACACAGACCACCCTGTGGATAACAACAGACCAGATATCGTGCTAAAGGACAAGAAAGAAAAAACTACTTACTTGATTGACGTAGCAGTACCTGCCCCACATAACATTAAAGAGAAGCAAGAAGAGAAAATTCGTAAATACCTTCCTTTAGCGGCAGAATTAAAAACTATATGGCAACAGAGGAAGGTCATAGTAATTCCGCTAATTATAGGGGCAACAGGGGAAATACCGATGAAACTTGAAAAGTATATTGAGCAAATACACTTACCACAGAAGATTTTCGTCAGACTCCAAAAACTAGCGATTCTGGGAACATGTCACTTAGCTCGGAAGGCCTTGAACGTCCAAATCTAAAAGAAAAAAAAATAGAATAATTTCAGATACTTGCCTTCTAGGAGGCCGTACCTAAAATATACTTACCTGCTACAGCAGAGATACCCAACAAAATAATAGTAATAATAATAATAATAATAATAATAATAATAATAATAATAATAATAATAATAATAATAATAATAATAATAATAATAATAATAATAATAATAATAATAATAATAATAATAATAATAATAATAATAATAATAATAATAATAATAATAATAATAATAATAATAATAATAATAATAATAATAATAATAATAATAATAATAATAATAATAATAATAATAATAATAATAATAATAATAATAATAATAATAATAATAATAATAATAATAATAATAATAATAATAATAATAATAATAATAATAATAATAATAATAATAATAATAATAATAATAATAATAATAATAATAATAATAATAATAATAATAATAATAATAATAATAATAATAATAATAATAATAATAATAATAATAATAATTTTTTTTTGTGTGTTGAGGAGGGAAATGCATTTACGCACACTGTACGATTAGGAATTTCGTACAGTAGTGCAGGGCTCCCGGCTGCTCAAGAACTTGAGGTCTGACGGACTACCTGCTAAAAACCCCCTCTTCTCCGAAGGCACTAACCTGAGACCGTTTGACACATTATCAAGGTTAGGCCAAAGTTGTTGGCTCTTTGAGTTCGTCGTCTTTGTCATCTACCAAGTTTAGGGCCGATCAAGATCAGCCTTTTTGGCTTTAAGCAATGCTTCCGTGAAACGGATCACCTGGTTCCAGGAGTCACTGTCACGAAGCATAACCTTCACCAGAGTATCCGGTTCAAATGTTCCGATCCCAGCCATTAGTGAGGATCGTCGTTCGTGCCACTTACTGCAGATAAAGAAGGTATGCTCTGCGGTATCGATGACGCCCGGGCAATAGAGACATTCAGCACTCTCAGTCTTTCCCATCTTGTGGAGGTAATAACGAAAATACCCATGACCCGAAAGAAGTTGGGTCAAATAGTATCCCACCTCTCCGTGTTTTCTTTCAGCCCAAGGTCTAAGTTCTGGTATTAACCTTGAGGTCCATCGCCCCCTTGTTTCCTCCTCCCAGCTGGCCTGCCAGTAGGTAAAGGTGCGGTCTCGTTCTTCAGCGGCAGTAGCCCCTCTGTCATTTTCGTGCTTTCTTCTATAGATGGCCTGTCGTTCACGAGCCAGAAAGTGAATAGGAACTATTCCAGCTATTACCAGAATAGCTGGCTCGGAAACGGTGCGGTACGCAGAAGCAACTCGTAAAGCGCCCAGTCGTTGGACTCGTAGGAGCTGGTTGCGGTAGCATGTCTTGTTTAGGACATGTGCCCAAATCTCCGCTCCATACAAGAGGACTGAGTTAACAGACGAGATGAGAAGCCTTCGCCTGCTAGGACGTGGGCCGCCAACATTGGCCATCAGCCTACTGAGGGAACCTATGGCTCTGGCGGCTTTGTCTGCGGTGTGTTGAATCTGTTCCCTGAAAATCATCTTAGTGTCGATCATCATCCCGAGGTATTTGGCTGAAGGTTTAGTTTGTATTTCAAAATTATCTACATGCATTGGGATAATTGTTTCTATACGTTTCTTTGTAAGAACAACAATTTCTGTCTTGCTGAGAGCCAGCGACAAACCGTGATCATGCATCCACCTGTTAATCCTTCGCATGACTTGGTTCAGCTTAAGCTGTGCTTGGTCCGTATCTCTAGCTGCAATGAGAGCAGCAACGTCGTCTGCGTAGCCAACAAGGCAAGTCTCGTCAGGCATCTCACATCTAAGCAGACCGTCATACGAAGCGTTCCATAGGTCTGGTCCAAGGATTGAACCTTGAGCTGCTCCAGAAGTGACAGAAATTTTCTGTTGTCCTTCAAGCGTGTCGTAGAGTAGAAATCGGTTCTTCAGGTATGAGTCGATCATTCGAATAAGGTATAAGGGTACACGGAATGATTGCTCAAGTGCCGATAACATATTTGTCCACCTGACGGAGTTGAAGGCATTGCGAACGTCTAGGGTGACCAGTAGAACTACTCGTCGTGACCAATGGTTGTGGTTTTCTGCCTTTTGTACCGCGTCAACTACTTCCTGGATAGCGTCCATGGTCGAGTGGCCAGGCCTGAAGCCGTGCTGGTGTGCCGATATGTCGCCGGCAGCTACAATGGCATGGTTGATCCGGGACTTCAGCAGTTTTTCGAGGACCTTGCCTGTGGTATTTAGCATGCAAAGGGGACGATAAGATGACGGAGCTCCTAGAATGCCATTTTTCTTAGGGATAAGTACAAGTCGTGCTTCTTTCCACGAGGAAAAGAAGACGCCGTCGAGTAGACACCTGTTGAACATATCCAAAAGAAGCGTTGGATTTAGTTCGACGACTAACTTTAGGACCTCGGCTGGAATGCCATCGGGGCCTGGGGATTTCTTATTGTGCAGGGACTGGACAGCGCTGGTCAGCTCCTCTTCTCGAAAAGGATCGATATTACCTAGTTCCCTAAAAACCCTAGAAGGACGTGGCGGGTGTATTGGGAATAAATCGTTAACTACCTTAGCCATGACATTTGGCTCCATGACAGCAGGTGGAGTGCGAGCACCTAGTTTCTGGGTAACTATCTTGTATCCCATTCCCCAAGGGTCGTTATCGATATCTTCACAGAGTTCCCTCCAACACCGCACTTTGCTCAGGTTAATAGCCCGGCGGAGCTCCCGCTTTGCGGCTTTATGGTCCACCGATTTTTCGTTCGCTTCAGGGCGATTACGGGCGCGCTGTGCTGCCCGGCGAAGGCTGAGGCATTTCTTCCGAAGTGAAGCGATCTCAGGAGACCACCAGTAAGCTGGCTTCTTTCCATGACGAAATTGTGTCTTCAGTATGGATTTTTCGCATGCAGTAGAGATCTTATCCATTACATCGGAACAGACTTCTTCTACACTACAGTTATTTTTAATCATAATAATCATAATAATCATAATAATCATAATAATCATAATAATAATAATAATAATAATAATAATAATAATAATAATAATAATAATAATAATAATAATAATAATAATAATAATAATAATAATAATAATAATAATAATAATAATAATAATAATAATAATAATAATAATAATAATAATAATAATAATAATAATAATAATAATAATAATAATAATAATAATAATAATAATAATAATAATAATAATAATAATAATAATAATAATAATAATAATAATAATAATAATAATAATAATAATAATAATAATAATAATAATAATAATAATAATAATAATAATAATAATAATAATAATAATAATAATAATAATAATAATAATAATAATAATAATAATAATAATAATAATAATAATAATAATAATAATAATAATAATAATAATAATAATAATAATAATAATAATAATAATAATAATAATAATAATAATAATAATAATAATAATAATAATAATAATAATAATAATAATAATAATAATAATAATAATAATAATAATAATAATAATAATAATAATAATAATAATAATAATAATAATAATAATAATAATAATAATAATAATAATAATAATAATAATAATAATAATAATAATAATAATAATAATAATAATAATAATAATAATAATAATAATAATAATAATAATAATAATAATAATAATAATAATAATAATAATAATAATAATAATAATAATAATAATAATAATAATAATAATAATAATAATAATAATAATAATAATAATAATAATAATAATAATAATAATAATAATAATAATAATAATAATAATAATAATAATAATAATAATAATAATAATAATAATAATAATAATAATAATAATAATAATAATAATAATAATAATAATAATAATAATAATAATAATAATAATAATAATAATAATAATAATAATAATAATAATAATAATAATAATAATAATAATAATAATAATAATAATAATAATAATAATAATAATAATAATAATAATAATAATAATAATAATAATAATAATAATAATAATAATAATAATAATAATAATAATAATAATAATAATAATAATAATAATAATAATAATAATAATAATAATAATAATAATAATAATAATAATAATAATAATAATAATAATAATAATAATAATAATAATAATAATAATAATAATAATAATAATAATAATAATAATAATAATAATAATAATAATAATAATAATAATAATAATAATAATAATAATAATAATAATAATAATAATAATAATAATAATAATAATAATAATAATAATAATAATAATAATAATAATAATAATAATAATAATAATAATAATAATAATAATAATAATAATAATAATAATAATAATAATAATAATAATAATAATAATAATAATAATAATAATAATCATAATAATCATAATAATCATAATAATCATAATAATCATAATAATCATAATAATCATAATAATCATAATAATCATAATAATCATAATAATCATAATAATCATAATAATCATAATAATCATAATAATCATAATAATCATAATAATCATAATAATCATAATAATCATAATAATCATAATAATCATAATAATCATAATAATCATAATAATCATAATAATCATAATAATCATAATAATCATAATAATCATAATAATCATAATAATCATAATAATCATAATAATCATAATAATCATAATAATCATAATAATCATAATAATCATAATAATCATAATAATCATAATAATCATAATAATCATAATAATCATAATAATCATAATAATCATAATAATCATAATAATCATAATAATCATAATAATCATAATAATCATAATAATCATAATAATCATAATAATCATAATAATCATAATAATCATAATAATCATAATAATCATAATAATCATAATAATCATAATAATCATAATAATCATAATAATCATAATAATCATAATAATCATAATAATCATAATAATCATAATAATCATAATAATCATAATAATCATAATAATCATAATAATCATAATAATCATAATAATCATAATAATCATAATAATCATAATAATCATAATAATCATAATAATCATAATAATCATAATAATCATAATAATCATAATAATCATAATAATCATAATAATCATAATAATCATAATAATCATAATAATCATAATAATCATAATAATCATAATAATCATAATAATCATAATAATCATAATAATCATAATAATCATAATAATCATAATAATCATAATAATCATAATAATCATAATAATCATAATAATCATAATAATCATAATAATCATAATAATCATAATAATCATAATAATCATAATAATCATAATAATCATAATAATCATAATAATCATAATAATCATAATAATCATAATAATCATAATAATCATAATAATCATAATAATCATAATAATCATAATAATCATAATAATCATAATAATCTTAATAATCATAATAATCATAATAATCATAATAATCATAATAATCATAATAATCATAATAATCATAATAATCATAATAATCATAATAATCATAATAATCATAATAATCATAATAATCATAATAATCATAATAATCATAATAATCATAATAATCATAATAATCATAATAATCATAATAATCATAATAATCATAATAATCATAATAATCATAATAATCATAATAATCATAATAATCATAATAATCATAATAATCATAATAATCATAATAATCATAATAATCATAATAATCATAATAATCATAATAATCATAATAATCATAATAATCATAATAATCATAATAATCATAATAATCATAATCATAATCATAATCATAATCATAATCATAATCATAATCATAATCATAATCATAATCATAATCATAATCATAATCATAATCATAATCATAATCATAATCATAATCATAATCATAATCATAATCATAATCATAATCATAATCATAATCATAATCATAATCATAATCATAATCATAATCATAATCATAATCATAATCATAATCATAATCATAATCATAATCATAATCATAATCATAATCATAATCATAATCATAATCATAATCATAATCATAATCATAATCATAATCATAATCATAATCATAATCATAATCATAATCATAATCATAATCATAATCATAATCATAATCATAATCATAATCATAATCATAATCATAATCATAATCATAATCATAATCATAATCATAATCATAATCATAATCATAATCATAATCATAATCATAATCATAATAATAATAATAATAATAATAATCATAATCATAATCATAATCATAATCATAATCATAATCATAATAATAATAATAATAATAATAATAATAATAATAATAATAATAATAATAATAATAATAATAATAATAATAATAATAATAATAATAATAATAATAATAATAATAATAATAATAATAATAATAATAATAATAATAATAATAATAATAATAATAATAATAATAATAATAATAATAATAATAATAATAATAATAATAATAATAATAATAATAATAATAATAATAATAATAATAATAATAATAATAATAATAATAATAATAATAATAATAATAATAATAATAATAATAATAATAATAATAATAATAATAATAATAATAATAATAATAATAATAATAATAATAATAATAATAATAATAATAATAATAATAATAATAATAATAATAATAATAATAATAATAATAATAATAATAATAATAATAATAATAATAATAATAATAATAATAATAATAATAATAATAATAATAATAATAATAATAATAATAATAATAATAATAATAATAATAATAATAATAATAATAATAATAATAATAATAATAATAATAATAATAATAATAATAATAATAATAATAATAACCCGTGGCTGTTGCTGGTCTGCTATCGGGAGCTGCCCCTGGCGATGGGGTACGCTCGTCAGCCTTAAATACGCTGAAGAGTACCAGGGAAATAAAATACCTGGAGTTGACAAAAACCAGCACCATTGTATGTGTTAGCAACTCATGCAATGTGACACTATATACGCTGTCAGAACAAGACGGAATAGATATTCGGGCGTGGCAGGGAATCAGGTTGACCCTGCTCGGACACGTCAGGAGGATATACCTGACGCGGGTGTGAACGATGTGTGTAACGTTACCCCGCGGTCTGGACCCAACACACACCCCGCTACGGATCAGGAACATCAAATAGGCAACCCACAGAATCCGAACTCCGCAAGTGTTGTTGAGGCAACTCAGCCCACCCAGGAGACAGTTAATGCTAAGAAACGGTTGAAATGGACTAAAGAAATGAATGAATACCTCTACCGTTCTTACCTCAAAATCACAGAAATGGAAACAGCAAATAGGCCCTACAGCGACGAGCTTTATCAGACAATGTTAACGAAATTCCCAGAACTCAGAACGAAAACACGCCAAAACATCCTCGATCAAAGACGCCAACTCTTTATAACAAACCGTCTCGACCTTAACAAAATCAATGAAATCCGCCGAGAAGTACAAATTGAGTTAGGACTATTACAACTAGAAGAACAAGAAAACCATCTCCAAACACAAACAGAAAATGACAACTTACCCAGCGAACAACCTGAAGATCAAGAAACAACTACATTCAAGAAAAACTTTGGCCTATATAGCGGAATGGACCCCCTATCTAGACCTAAGCTACCGAAACTAAAATTCAATAGAAACACGAACAACTTCATTAATAGAATCAACCAAATAATAGAAGGGGAACTTGACAGCATACGAGATCTTAACAACTACCATGATATAATATACTGTGGTGCTCTTACTGTACTTGAACTACACCAACAAAATATACAGAGCACGAGACACACTAACAGCACAAACAGAAAACAAAAATGGCAGGTAAGACTGGAAAAGCAGATAGAGAAACTAAGAACACCAATAGGACAACTTCAACAATACACTACAACCAGAAACCCATCCCAAAAACTAAGAAACAAAATAAACATGATTCTACAGAAATTCTGTCACAGAAATAGTCAGAGCCCGATCGAAGTCCTTGATGAATTAAAACAAAAATTGTCGGTATACTCCAACAGATTAAGAAGATATAATGAAGCAGACTTGAGAAGAACCCACAACAAAATATTCTCCATAAACCAGAAACAATTCTACCGCCAACTAACACAAACCAATACAAAAATATTTAATAACTTCCCCGAAAAGGAAGCAACAATTACATATTGGTCAGAAATATGGGAAAAAGAGAAAACTCATAATAGAAAAGCAGAATGGCTGTCTGAAGAAAAGAAAAATGCCGAGAAAATTCCCATGATGCTTTATAATACCATCACCTTGGCAGATGTAAAAAAAGCAATCAACATTACGCATAATTGGAAGTCAGACCAGATGGAATCCACAACTTTTGATTTAAAAAATTCTATTCTACTCACAAAACACTAGCAAGTCTCTTTACAAACATCCTGCAAGACCCGAAAAAAGCACCAACATTCATAACCTCAGGCATAACTTACCTACTCCCAAAGACAATCCCATCGACAAATGATCCCTCAAAATATAGGCCAATCACTTGCCTCCCCACTCTCTTTAAAATACTTACCTCTATCATCTGTAATCAAATTTATCAACACCTTGATAATAATAAATTACTTCCAAATGAACAAAAAGGATGTATAAAGGGTAGCAGAGGCTGCAAAGAACAGCTCGTAATAGACATGATAGTAACTGAGGAAGCGAAACAACGGAAAAAAGACTCCACGTAGCATACATCGACTACAAAAAAGCTTTCGATAGTGTGCCACACTCGCTTCTTATTGAAATGCTTAATGTTTATAAGATTAGCCCAGCTATTGTCAGTCTATTGAAAATCTAATGCGTCAGTGGAAGACTAAGCTAGTAGTGCACACCAACGAAGGACAGAAAGACATAGGCAACATACACGTAAGACGTGGTATATTCCAAGGCGACGCCCTTAGCGCTCTATGGTATTGTATTACCTTGGCACCATTATCAAGGTTACTCAATCGCCGAAGCGTGGGATACAAGCTTCAAAATGGGCAAATAATAGACCATCTCGCCTATATGGATGATATCAAATTAATGTCTGCCACAAAGGAAGGTCTAAACAAGCTACTTAAAACGACCAAGAAATACAGTGATGACACAGGCATGGAATTTGGCCTAAATAAGTGCAAAATACTCTCCCTAAAGAGGGGAGCATGGAAGAACATCAGGGATTTCAGCTTGACACCGACAAAATAATAGAAGGGATGGACAGAAATGAGAGTTACCAATACTTGGGACTAGACCAAGCAAGAGGTATCTGCCAAAAAATAATGAAGAAGACTCTTAGACAGAAACTAACTGATAGAACCAAAGCTGTACTGAAAACACAATTATCTGCAATCAATAAAACCAGAGCGTTTAACACATATGCCGTACCGACAATTACTTACAGTTTTGGGGTTATCAAATGGACCGACACAGATCTTCAGGACATGAACAGAGATATAAGAGTCCTATTCACAAAAGCCAGAGCTAGATACCCTAAAAGCTCTGTAGAAAGATTTTATCTGCCACGGGACAGAGGTGGACGAGGAATAGTAGACCTCAAGGAAGCTCATCAAAAACAAATTGAAAGCCTAAGAAACTATTTCTATGAGAAAAGTGAAACATCAAAACATCAACATACCACAGAAAACTTGTTAACGCAGACAAAGGACTCACCCCACTAAACTTAGATACCAAAAATTATCAGCCACTAAGAGAAATAGAAACCACAGAGGATAGAGCAAACAAATGGAGAGCTAAGCAACTTCATGGCAGATATCCAGCCGTCTTAAGTTCGGAACATATAGACTCAAATGCATCCAATATGTGGTTAAAAACCGGTAACCTGTTTGCGGAAACTGAAGGCTTCATGATGGAATCCAGGATCAAGTTATAGCTACATTAAACTACCGGAAGTACATTATGAAAGATCTCGCTGTAACCAACGACATGTGTCGATTATGTCATAATAAAAGTGAAACAATAGAACATATCATATCAAGCTGTTCTGTACTAGCACCCACAGAGTATGTTAAAAGACATGACAACATTGCGAAAATAATACACCAAGAAATATGCAAAAACGCCAACATGCTTACAGAAAACATCCCTTACTACAAATACAAGCCAGAAGCCGTTAGGGAGAACGAAGATATCAAAATCTTTTGGAATAAAACTATACACACAGACCACCCTGTGGATAACAACAGACAGATATCGTGCTAAAGGACAAGAAAGAAAAACTACTTACTTGATTGACGTAGCAGTACCTGCCCCACATAACATTAAAGAGAAGCAAGAAGAGAAAATTCGTAAATACCTTCCTTTAGCGGCAGAATTAAAAACTATATGGCAACAGAGAAGGTCATAGTAATTCCGCTAATTATAGGGGCAACAGGGGAAATACCGATGAAACTTGAAAAGTATATTGAGCAAATACACTTACCACAGAAGATTTTCGTCAGACTCCAAAAACTAGCGATTCTGGGAACATGTCACTTAGCTCGGAAGGCCTTGAACGTCCAAATCTAAAAGAAAAAAAAAATAGAATAATTTCAGATACTTGCCTTCTAGGAGGCCGTACCTAAAATATACTTACCTGCTACAGCAGAGATACCCAACAAAAATAATAATAATAATTATAATATTATT